>SNQJ01S0106421.1:26238-36773 GCA_010110895.2 Picea sitchensis | reverse complement strand
AGATCCTTTATTGTTCAACCATTGGAAGCAAGTCATTTTCTAAGTCATAAAAAAACTCTTGAAATAGTTTAATGGTTCAGCCATAAAGGTTAGGTTTATTATCCTTTTGTATTTAAAATACAACTTATTTAATATCTTCCTTTGGGACGCAAACAACTAAGTCTTAATTCAAGTCATTGTCTACAAACCTTGGGGATTTTTCTGCCACCTAGATTATTACTATTATGTTTTATCTTTGTGGGTTTTTGTATAATTGATCAAAGAAATTAACACCCCCTATGATTTATCCTTGAAAATGGACACCCTCTTCCATGAAATCTTGGAATGTCTCGGATTGTGTTTAAATTATTTCTACCATTAGGTGGCTCTACTTTTCTACTTCCACCTAGATTCTTCCCATGCTATTAGATATCTCCTCTTTCCTTCCAATGTTAGAGTTACTTTTTCCTCCTATGAGAATATATTTATTATAAAAGAGGGAATAAATACCTTATTCAACTTTAAGTAATGTCTTCTAAGAGTTCTGAAATTTTTCTTCAGCCCATATGATATTTCCCTTTTCAGTCTCTGCAATTTTTTGCTAACGTGAAGCATAGTTGGTTCTTCACTACCAAGATTAAACAAGGCTTACTCTCTTTTGACAATGTTTATAAATTCCTCATCCCTCACCCAAAATGGGTTGAACATGAAAGGGCCAACAAGATTTTGATTATCTTTCCCTATTTGCATGAAGATTGGTACATGGATAGATGTGTTTAGATCACCATTCCATGATGGAAATTTAGCAAAAGATTCCAATATTCATTATGATATCAAAAATTGGTCTAATATCTTGGCAATACCTCGAACCCCCCACTTTCTAAAGTTTCATTGTGTGGGGATTATTTATGTTCGTTCAAGGTCAACCAATTTTTCTTCCTCGAGATTTTGAAGAAGGAACTCATCTATCTAATCAATCCTTCCCAATTCACCCCAAACCTCCTCAAATCGAAGGGTGAAATTAAGATCACACTAATCACTACCCTGTCATTCCTTACAGACTACAAATAAAAAAAAACAATTCTCAATAATATGGGACATATATGTTGAAAATAGAAAATGATTACAGACATTCAAGAGAGAGAAGCTTTGATAGGATTCCTAAGTTGAGAGTATTGCAATAAAGATTCCTTCCACTTCTTTCCACCCAACATTATTTCTTGAATAAGAAATATATATGGTTTATGAGAATGCACCATAAGGAGAAGGGCACATTTTTTGGGGGGGTCACCCAATCATTAGATATTGAAGGAGTTTGAATGGGATTCAAATGGTGAAGGCCATATGGACGAATCCCTTACAAAAACCAATTACTCCAGATATTTCAAATGAGACGAAATCATTCTTTCATTGTTTGTAATAGAATCCCCAACAAAGTATTCATTCACCATTTTAAGGTGACCTTATTGATGGCATAATGAGCATATGAAAGGTACCCCAACATAATCTGATTATTGGATTTACTTTATTTCCCTAACCTTGATCTCTAAAGATTATGCCAACCCTTCATCCAAATTTATTTTGACACAAATTCTTGACATAGAATGAGTATTCCCAAGCTTACAACTCTCACTCAAATCAAGATTTTTTCCCAAACTATTGCATATGTGTATTGATTACATAACTCAATGAGTAGCACCAACAACTTGATCTATATGATTTGAATAGATCATTTCTCTCTTCTAGGGTTGAATCAAGGGGGGAAATGCTTGAGGGCCAACATAATGCTTCCCCAAAACCATCTACCTTTCAATATTCTCCCATCGTCAATCCCATTTTATAATTTAAACATTAGCCATCTTTTAGCAAGGATGTGGAACTTAGGGCTATAAGCTAATTTAGACGACCACCAATTTTGTAGCCAATAGATTAGAGTGCAATCTAAAATGAACCTACCAAAAAACTTCCAAATCAAAGCTATGCCCTACAACTCCATAAATTGACTCAAAACCATGTCTTTGCCTAGCACTAATTTAACTTTATCATCCTTCAACTTTATACAAATGAGCATTCCATTGCTTCCACCTTTTCTTTCCATTATTGAAAATATTACCTTCCACATTTTATCAAAGTAACCCTAGTAGGATCCAAAATGATCACCCATAATTTCTTCAATTGATAAATTACTAGGCAAGGTTATAGTGTATTCTTATGGATCAAAGCTAGCATGAGATGAGAGATGGTTTAGAGACCTCAAACCAAGATGAATAGAAAAAAAAATTGCCAAAGTCATGTGATGAGAAATGTTGTGAACTAATCATGACTCAGGATCCCTCACCAATGGCATGCCTAAGGTGTACTATATATCAATAAAAACTAGGGTCCTAGGTTCAATATCCTCTTCCACATAAGTTGGATCGAGTCTAGAGGAGGATTTGTGGCCATGTCCTTCTGGGGTCCTCTGACCACCTACATTTCCTTGACAATTAGTATGCCCACCAAACCAAAAATTATGTTTAGGCTATAGTTTGTAGTGAATATTTCTCCTCTTATAAAATGAGACAAGGGATCCCCCACACTCAAATGTTAATTAATTAAATGATATGATAGAGATGTGACCTATAAGAGTGATTTCATACAACCAAAACTTAGGAATAATTAAAGTTTTACAACTCTAGATTGAAATATCCCAAGTCCAAACACCTTTCCACCTCCTTTGTCCTCCTAGAGCGAAGGCATTCCTCCTACAAGGTAAATATGGAGAACTAGAAACCCAAAACCATCCTGCTCCATCCAATCACTTGGAATCATTAAATTTTTGCAACTCTAAATTGAAATCTCCCAAAGTCCAAACACCTTTCCACCTCCTTTATCCTCCTAGAGCCAATACATTTCTCCTACAAGGTAATGATGGAGAACTAGAGACCCAAAACCATCTCGCTCCATCCAATCACCTATCACTTATATCACTTACATATGCACCATGTTTCATTTCAAAGTCGATGTTGAATCTCTACAAATAAATAGTTACAAGTTCATTTAATGAATCAATTAATTATTCAATTTAAAGGATATGAATTTTATTCTCACTTGATAAAACTCTTATGAGTTTATTCACATGTTCATTAACATTAAAACCACGCCATTCCATTATCTATGAATATTTCCATTGCCATTGAAGTTTGGCGGTCGTTTTCAAATTAATGACTTGTCGGTATGTCGTAAGTTGTCCCTTTAATCCATCTCCCATCTTTGTATGGAAGATTTTATTAAAATTTATTTGCATATTTTTAATCTTTTTATCCAAAGATTGTATGGAAGATTTTACTAAGATATTTGCAAACTTGCAAACTTTAAACATCAATTTTGGTGGCATGGCGTAACACTAACCAAGTTGAAGATATAGTGACACCACTCTCTCTCTCATTTACTTTCGGCATTCTCTCTTTCATTGACACCAAGTGTACATTAGACTTATTACACGTTTGGACTTTTGGAATAAAGTCAATAAAGAATCATGTTTAAGGTAGAGGTGAAAGCTTAAACCCTTCATTGGCTAAGGGACTCGGCATTAAGGAGGATTTTGGAGTTATGTAAGAAGCATGACACAAGGCATCAACAACATCATTAGTGACTATTACGAATGAACAAAATGTTCACATTTGAGGATTTGACAATGAGCTCCACAACGGAGTATGGTAAAGTGTAGTGAGGAGGCCTAAAAGATTGAAAGGACAAAATAAAAATTTAACTGTAGGATCCAACATGTACATGTGGAATTACAATTACAAAACACCGATTATATAGGTCAAACTATGTACTTTCATTAGTAGGATTCAACATGTCCATGTGAATTACAAAACATAGATTGTATAGGTCAAAAGTAGTTAGACAAGAACGATGGTGGGTTTTTTAATAGTTTGGAATCCAACAAGTGGCATTAATAGTTTGATGAAGCCAATAGATTTTATTAAATTGTATATGGGATAGATTTCAAAATGTTGGAGTGCCTAGTTGTAATTATCCTCAACAATGTGGCATCAATAGTTATAAGCATTAACATATCTTGATGGCCATCAAAGTAGGAATGTAATAGGACCTAGAAGGAAAATTATTACCTCAAAAATCCATCATTATAAAGATTAACGATCAACAAGGGGAGTTGCAAAGCAGCAAGTCCTTACCTTTAGAAATTGAGGAGTTCTACAAACCTACTCGATTCTCCGATAAATGTACTTGTTAAAAAGAGAGAATGGTCAAGCAAAGAACATAGGATAGAGAAGCCACTCAACAAAGTGTAGTAGAGGTGTTGCATGCCCCTCTTGGTACGAGCGGTGATCTAGCTAGGTAGGTGTTCTATGCATGGTTCCAAGACGAGTAAGATGATTATGAAGTTCAAGGTGGAGAACTCGGATAGTGCTAGCTTCCTCAACATCCTTACTAGTTCTAGTTTTCTTTAACTCAATTCTAGAATCATTGGTAACCAATCCATATGCATTATTATTTGGGGGTTTAACTATTGCATTCAGAGATAGACCACACATAGCAGTGTGCCATCTTTAGAGATTGAATATAGCATTCCAAGTTGATCGAAATGTTAGTCTGTTCTCAATGTNTCCTCTTCAATGTAATGTGAATGATATCTTTGCAAATACATTATTGCAATACTATTTTTTTAAAGCCAACTACAATTCTCTACAATTGAATGCCTTAATTCAACCTGTTAAATTTGTAGCAGCTGCAAGAGCCATTCTCCGGGAGGATGGAAAAAACCCTAGCCAAGATCTAGGGCCCCCAGTGCACTCTTGGGGTTCTTAGTATGGGACCAAGCAGTAAAAACCCCTGAGAGGGCCCCCGGTATATGACTAAGGTTCTTGGGTTGGGACCAAGCAGTAAAGATCCCTCAGAAAGCCCCCAGTATATGATTGGGGTTCTTGGTCTGGTACCAAGCAGTAAAGACCCCTGAGAGGGCCCCCAGTATATGACTGGGGTTCTTGGTATGGGACCAAGCAGTTAAAGTCCCTAGATATGTCTAAGGCCCTTGGACATGGTCCAAGGTACCCATGCCTGGGGCATGGGTTGATCCTTGGTCTTGTACCTTGGTGGATAAGACCCCAGAGATTTTATGGGGCAACCTGATCCTTGGTCTGGTGTTTGTCCATATATGTCCCTTGTTGAAGGTAGGCATGACCACATGAGGGATGTATCCCATATGCAATGATGAAAAAATTAAAAAGGGTCACTTTGAGAATGAATGGACAAGTATTTCCACCCAGTCACCCTTGCCAAACCCTCTTCACCTTTGTGTGTATTTATTTGGGGTTTTGTATTTTTGCTTTAGGGATCAATATGAAAGTATTAATTAAATGTTTAATTTATAACATATTTAATTAATATTTATATTAATTGAATATGTTAATTTTAATTATCATTTTATTATTATCTTTACCAATACCCCTAACCTAACCCTTAGCCTAAACTATAAAAAGAGATCTACCCCTCCTCATTCTTACACACATTCTATTATGCTCTTGTGTTATCCTCCAAAGGTGAGCAGATCTTTCCTTCTTACTGTGGCCCCCTTTTGGAACTATTGTTTGAAGATTTTATGTGGTGGCTTGGCCTTGAGGCCCTTTGCTATCGTAGATCACTCCCTTATGGCTACTAGTTATGGTGGCTCGGCCTTGAGGCCCTTTGTTGTGGTAGATAGGCCCCTTATGGCTACTAGTTGTGGTGGCTCGGCCTTGAGGCCCTTTTCTGTGGTAGATCGGCCCCTTGTGGCTACTTGTTGTGGTGGTTCGGCTCTCCTACTGTTTGAGCCATGGCCTCTTTACCCCAGACTTGTTCCTTGCAGTGAGTCGAGGCCCTTTTAGCACAGATCTGCCTCCATTACATTGATTCGTGGCCTTTCTTTTAGCACAGATCTGCCTCTAACACTGAGTTGTGGCCTCCCTATTGTAGATCTGGTCCTGCACATTGGGTCGTGACCTCTCTAAATCTTGCCATGGTCTCTCAAGTTTAGATCTATTCCTATTTCTTTGAGTTACAACCATTCTTTATATAAGGGTTTGGGCCATTGGAATTTCTGTGGGTGTAAGGGTTTCATTACAAAAATTTATGTGTGGTGGTTTTTAGTGATTTCTCCCCTGGTGGCAAGAAAGTTTATTCATCTCTTGGAAAGGGATCTAACCTATATGGTAGATCAATGACCCTGGATTTTTTCTGAGCATAAGCACAAATGGTATCTCATCTCTAATGTGTGACTGTATCTCCTTCATGGTAAGTCTTCAAGGTAAGTGTCTTGTTCATTGGTTCAATTCTTTATTTATATTGAAGTTTAATATGTTTGAGATCTGTTCCAATCTCGTTTAGATCTGATGTATATCAGATCCTATTCTACTTAGATCAATCTTTTATTTTCAGATCAGAAGTATCAGTTTGTGTTTTGACATGTATAAGATCTATATCAACATTATAGTTTAGATCTAGATATTGATCTACATCTTCTTCAGTTTAGATCAGATGAATATTGGATATACACATTCAGAAATTTATTGTTTCTCCTTCATGTTTCAAGCAGTGTTTGTTTACTGTTCTGAAGATGAGACTTAATTGTTATTCTAACTGAAAATTAAAAAAAAGGACTTTACTGTTCTACATTACTTCTCTATTTCTAACATGGTTTCGGAGCTAAGGGCATGAGGAGCTCAAAAGTGTGAAGACTTGAGCCTACGTAGATCCTACTCTGAGAATTTGTTTTGCAGATCAGAGAAAGGGAACAGGGTTTCCATCCTGATAAGCTACAAGGTGAGCAAATACCTTCACCTCCCTTAGAAGTCCTTTTAAACCTGTAACCTCTTGGGAAAATTTAATTATTTAAGCACTCATTTATGCTTTGGAAAGGAACTTAAATCATTGTCATGACTAGAACAGATTGACCATAAGAATGTTCAATCTCTCTAGAGACTTCTTCTAGCATATATCCTTGCCAACAAATGATACTCCTTGGAAATTGTTTCTGCAAATATAAACCTTTGAGTCACTAACAGAATTGGAAAGTTGTTTTTGAAGGCTGTTATCTCTGCATCTTTTAACAAGTGAGATATGAATGAAGATTTGAATGACTGTGGCTATGACTATGGCTATTTAGCATGATAGTTTAAGTGCATTCTGATTTGGGTCAAAAGGTTGGAAAGTGCACAACAGATATAAACACATCCTTGTCGCAATGCTAGATTGATGCACGCCACTGTAACACACATGTTCATACTAACACTCTACTATGATTAGCTTTTCATAAGCTTGACTTATCTATTTATCAAAATAGTCCTTCTCCAACTTCATTTGGGTTTAAGCCTCTTTGCCTCTGCTTTATCAAAGCCCTTTTTCACATCATTATGTTGGGGCCACTTCCATGACAAGAAGATATCCTTTACACCCTTTTTGAACTGAATGATATGGAGAAGATAGTAAAAGACTATCTTGTCTATTGTCTTGTACACTTGCGAGATGCAAGTTTTGATCTTTGATAGAGTGAACAATGCTAGTTGGGTGAGTTCCCTTGTTAGGAGGTTTGACTGAAATTTTAAATGATAACTCTTACCTTCAGTAACCCCTTTCTCACTTCTAAGCTAGGCCAAGTTAATTGAAGATCTGATACATGATTGTAACCATCATCTTGAAGATCACAAGAGATAGTTTTCAACTTCTATAATGTTATTGATTCTTGGCGGGTTATTTTTCTTTTAATAAGCCTTTGATAAATTACAGTGGCATTATCAAAATCACTGGTAAATAAATTTGGTAGCACCTTGTGCATCCTTATGTTCTATAAAGAGTACACAAAAGTTAATCACAATACTTTGAGTGGTGCAACCTTGTGAGGGATGACTTTTTGTAAGAACATAATTTGGGACATTGCAATTTTTGGCCTCTTTCTTTAAGACGTATTGTTAACTCATTGCATATGGATGAATAATGTTTTATCCACAGGACAATGGGATATTCTCTTAAGGATATGAATTTACTTGAACTAACAGATTTGTATCAAACATCTGCATACACAGAAGATGTCTTMGATARCTTGAGTTGGTAACTGGCTGCAAAATACAAGTATGTCTTCGACCTAAACAAGTTMATGGATACTCCATTTACTTTCAACAAGAGAGGTATGATTACTTTCCTGTCATCCTTATGTATCCATGTCTCAATGGAATACTGTCAGAATCTCATGTTATATGACCAAGGAAGTTGTGATCTCAGCACATACTTATTTTTTATGTGAGCTAAGTCTTTCTCCCTGGTTGGAAACCTAGCTGTCTGTTGGTCTTTTATCTCTGATTTGAAAGACAACATATAACCCTGGGTTATTTCCTTGGTTAAAGAGTCCAACAAATTATTTTTCTAGTTGGGGTATTTTTTTTTTTGAGAACCCTACAGATATATCTTTTCATTGTAATTGAGCCATTATCCTTGGCACAAGAACTTAGAAGTCTGACTCAGCTTTTCATATTGAACTTTGTACTGGCACCAAAAACATCTTGAAAAGATATGACACCAGATCAGAGTCAAAAGTTTGTATAGGTTCAGAGGGAGCCAATATGCATATGACAGAGAGGCGGACATTTTATAAGACTAAGAGGGAGCAGTCCATGCATATGAGTTAGTCCTTGACCTACAACAGAAATGGTAGCTTAGCAGAATCAAGGGATACTATCATTTTTTAAAGAAATTTTCTATTAAAAGGAAACTAGCCTGGTGCCGAGAAATACTAAGGAAGCAGAAAATCTTTTAGCACCTAAGGGCACTTTCAAATAAAGCAGAAACTAGATAAGTACTCTGGCCCTATAGATAAATTGAATCTTGCGATTGATTCAGAACCCTTCACATTTGAAATGTGGGAAGATGTTGTGATAGAAAAGAATGATGTATGGTCAGTGTTTCAAAGACCTCGTAACAAATCACTAGTAACCTCCAATGGCCTTATAAGATAAAGCCTACAACAGATGGTTGTATTGAGGGTATATTTGTGACTCGTGAAAGAAGGGATTATCTATGACAAGATCCTTACTTCCATTAGGATCTTTTGTTGCAATTTTTGTTTTGGATACTTCATCTGATAGATGTTAATATTTTCTTCTTAAACGGTGAAGTTAAACAAGAGGATATCCATGGGAAAGAATCCCATGGATTATAACAAGCTCTGAGAGCTCAGTAAGAAAGTATTGACCGACTCTTGGGTTCATCCTTATATTAAGATTGTCCAAAATCTTCATATGTTCCTTACAGGAAAGGAAATTTTGTATATATAGCTCAGACTAAGAGGGAGCTCTTCAGCAGAAGTTGGAATGAAAGACTTGGATCTTTTACATTACTTCCTGAGCTTGGAGTTTTGGCAGAAATCAGGAGAGATATTTCTCTCACAGGGTAAATATGCAGTTGATGTGCTTCGCAGACTTGGCATGATGGACTGCAAGTCCATGACAACTCCAATGATCTCCAACCTAAGGAACTACAAGATCAAGTTACAGGTTCAGATCCAGAAGACCCCACTTTATATCGGCAGNGTATCTCATACATACAAGACCAAACATATGTTATGCGGTAAATTCTCTTAGCCAGTTCATGTGTGAACCAAAGCATATACATATGGTTGTTGTGAAGCATATTCTGAGATATGTTCCAGGAACAATAGCTTATGGTCTCAATACACTACCAGTGGAGGTGTTATGCTTCATGGTTTTAGAAATTCAGATTGGATGGGCAGTACAGTGGATCGGAAGAGCACTTCCGGATATTGCTTAAGTTTGGGTTCAACAATGATTTCCTGATCTAGCAGGAAACAGAGCTCCGTAGCCCAGAAGACCTGCAGAGTCAGAATACATTGTTGCAATCAGAGAAGAAGTGTGGCTTAGGAAGCTACTCTCAGACTTGTTCAGTTCAGAGCTTGAACCCACAGTCATTCACTGAGACAATCATAGTTGTATAAAGCTCACTGATTATCCAGTGTTTCACGACAGATCAAAACACCTTGAGATGAGATATCACTATGTCCGGGACATGCTTCAAAAGAACGTTCTTAGCATTTAGTATGTTCTGACGACAGAACAAACAGTAGATATTTTTACCAAGCCATTGTCCTTGACAAAGTTTGTATACTTTCGTGACAAGCTTGGTGTAGCTGAGAATGCCTCTCTTGTTGAGAGGGAGTGTTAAATTTGTAGCAGGTGTAAGAGCCATTCTCCGGGAGGATGGAAAAGACCCTAGTTGAGATCTAGGGCCCCCGGTGCACTCCTGGGGTTCTTGGTTTGGGACCAAGAACTAAAGACCCCTAAGAGGGCCCCCAGTATATGACTGGGGTTCTTGGTCTGGGAACAAGCAGTAAAGATCCCTGAGAGGGCCCCCAGTATATGACTGGGGTTCTTGTTCTGGGACCAAGAAGTAAAGACCTCTGAGAGGGCCCCCAGTATATGATTGGGGTTCTTGGTCTGGGACCAAGCAGTTAAAGTCCCTAGATATGTCTAGGGCCCCTGGACATGGTCCAGGGTACCCATGCC
>SNQJ01S0106421.1:15850-26188 GCA_010110895.2 Picea sitchensis | reverse complement strand
CCCCTGGACATGGTCCAGGGTACCCATGCCTGGGGCATGGGTTGATCCTTGGTCTTGTACCTTGGTCGATAAGACCCCAAAGATATTATGGGGCCACCTGATCCTTGATCTGGTGTTTGTCTGTATATGTCCCTCTTTGAAGGCAAGCATGACCACATGAGGGATGTATCCCATATGCAATGATGATAAAATTAAAAAGGGTCACTTTGAGAATGAATGGACAAGTATTGACACCCAGTCACCCTTGCCAAACCCTCTTCACCTTTGTGTGTATTTATTTGGGGTTTTGTATTTTTGCTTTAGGGGTCAATATGAGAGTATTAATTAAATGTTTAATTTATAACATATTTAATTAATATTTATATTAATTGAATATGTTAATTTTAATTATCATTTTATTATTATCTTTACCAATACCCCTAGCCTAACCCTTAGCCTAAACTATAAAAACAGATCTACCCCTCCTCATTCTTACACACATTATATTATGCTCTTGTGCTATCCTCCAAAGGTGAGAGGATCTTTCCTTCTTGCTGCGGCCCCCTTTTGGAACTGTTATTTGAAGATTTTCTGTGGTGTCTTGGACTTGAGGCCCTTTGTTGTGGTAGATCTCTCCCTTATGGCTACTAGTTGTGGTGGCTCGGCCTTGAGGCCCTTTGTTGTGGTCGAATGGCCACTTATGGCTACTAGTTGTGGTGGCTCGGCCTTGAGGCCCTTTTCTGTGGTAGATCGGCCCCTTGTGGCTACTTGTTGTGGTGGTTCGACTCTCCTACTATTTGAGCTGTGGCCTCTTCATCCTAGACCTGTTCCTTGCAGTGAGTCGTGGCCCTTTTAGCACAGATCTTCCTCCATTACATTGAGTTGTGGCCTTTCTTTCAGCACAGATCTGCCACTATACATTGAGTCGTGGCCTCCCTATTGTAGATCTGGTCCTGCACATTGGGTCGTGACCTCTCTAACTCCTGTCGTGGTCTCTCAAGTTCAAATATGTTCCTATTTCTTTGAGTTACAACCATTCTTTATATAAGGGTTTGGGCCATTGGAATTTCTGTGGGTGTAAGGGTTTCTTTACAGAAATTTATGTGTGGTGGTTTTTAGTGATTTCTCCCCTGGTGGCAAGAAAGTTTATTCATCTCTTGGAAAGGGATATAACCTATATGGTAGATCAATGACCCTGGATTTTTTCTAAGCATAAGCACAAATGGTATCTCATCTCTAATGTGTGACTGTATCTCCTTCATGGTAAGTCTTCAAGGTAAGTGTCTTGTTCATTGGTTCAATTATTTATTTATCTTGAAGTTTAATATGTTTGAGATCTGTTCCAATCTCGTTTAGATCTGATGTATATCAGATCCTGTTCTACTTAGATCAATATTTCATTTTCATATCAGAAGTATCAATTTGTGTTTTGACATGTATAAGATCTATATCAGCATTATAGTTTAGATCTAGATACTGATCTACATCTTCTTCAGTTTAGATCAAATGAATATTGGATATACACATTCAGAAATTTATTGTTTCTCCTTCATTTTTCAAGCAGTGTTTGTTTACTATTCTGAAGATGAGACTTAATTGTTATTCTAACTGAAAATTAAAAAAAAAGGACTTTAATGTTCTACATTACTTCTCTATTTCTAACACAACCTTTGGATAATTATGCCATAAGACATTTATACTATGAATGGTATGTTGGATATGACCCTTGGACACTCTAAGTAGTTGGTCGTTGCTTACATCAGTACATATACCATTGATCTTGGCCATACATTCTTGATCCCATGCCACTCACCTAAGAACATTATTGGGAAAACTCTTGTGTTTACATCCTTAATACAGTTGCGGATAACAAGATTTGTTAGCTTCTCCTTCAGTTATACATGGAATCGTTGTCTTCCCTGTAAAACTGAAAACCCGACTACCCCATGAGATGACGACGAGGTTTCTTCCACCATTTTTTCTCTTCACTTCCAGAACAAATTATTATTATTGTTCGATAAATCAATCCCCATTATGATCTTACCATATAACCAAGTTCAACCAGCTTCTGGATTTCATACCACTGAAGAAGAAGATCAAAACTTTCTCGAAGAATATCAAAACTTTCCTCTCTCAAAGAATTATCAAAACTTGCCCCAGTATGTTGGCTTGTCCTCTCTAAGCCGACTGACTCTAGCTTGGGCATGTAGACTATTTCGCAGGATCAACACTAGATTCATCGGCAAAGGATGTCAAATCATTGTCACCGCAATATGGTCACCATGAAAGGAAGTTTTTTGTTGCCCATCAGAAGCGCAGAGATGGATTCCATGCTGACCATGTTGGATGGAATAGAGCCAAACATTGCTAAGAGGTTTGAGTCTGAGAGGAGATTGGTGGACATATGGAGGGGAATCTAGGGTGCCAACGATAGGGAAGGAGTGCTTCATCCCATGAAACACATTTTGCAAAAGGATATTATTAGGTCTAGAGAATTCATGTAGGCATGTTATGATGGTTTCGACTTCAATTCCTTCTCTAAGTAGTACAATAGTTGCAAGTATAACTACATGCAGTGCTTCTAAAGTGTTGGGATGTCGAATTATAGCTATGAAGTGACAAATTATCTCTATGCCACTTCCAACATCAATATCCTCAAAGTTTTCCATAGGCCTCAAGTATAGAAGATTGTGGAGTATACACACCAACTAGATGGGCTTCGTAACCATTGCCACAAACGAGAAAGAGATCAAGAGGCTTGGATGGTGGGGTATCGTAATCACGTGGAGAGAAACGATGACCAATCTGAGGCCCATGGGATTGAACTATGTGCATCCCCATCCTGACATGAAGGTTGAATTAGGGTTCTTGAATCTTTACAAAGTCTGAGAATGGCATTGTCGGTTCTATAAAAGTAGTGCATGGATCAAGCATGCCAGAGCTCAAGCGACTACTATAGAAATACCAAGGTGAGCAATTGAGCATAATGATCATGAGTCACAACCTAGGGAGCGCATTGGAAGTATTGAGTATGTACGATATCATAGAGTTAGGGTTGAATTACTAGGAGAAAATCAAGTGGTGTTCATCACATGGTCTTCACTCTTTGAACCTGTGTTAAGCCTGTGACATAGCACATTTGTGGAATATTAAAGAATATCCATAATTTCACTAGATAATAATAAATACCTCCCAAAATCCTTTTGTTTGACCCCATACGAATACATCTTTCCTATTAAAAAAACCCTTATCTTTACTAGATACCCCTTTTTATACCCCCCTACCTCACATCCCCCAGTACCTACAATATTTTGACTTTATTTTTCACATTTTTAAAACCCCCTTTATGAATGAATGTAATAAGTTATTGGTCAACAAGGTTAATTCTCCATGGAGTTCCTTCCCATAACGTTTTCTCATTCATGGGGCCAAGGGTGGGCAACGCGGAATTCAAGGATCAATGCAAGGAGTTGGGCGTCAATTTTCAGAGAGTGGTGAACTTTCAGTCAGATAACTCATTCACTTAGGTTGGTAGCTTCTATGTGTAGTCTCCCTTTCAAATTTCAAGAAGATTTGTTGAGGGCATCTCGAAGGCCCCTGGTGTTATGTTCAACGCAAATTTCAATATTATGAAGCAATGAGTCAATAAGCTTCCATGGAGTTATTCTCGTGTAGGTCTGGATCTTACTCTTGATCACACACAATCTCCATTCTTGAATCCCTTGAACGAGCTCTCATATTCTCGAATCTAAAGGCCCATCTACACCTCGTGGATGGATATCATGGGTGAGATCAATGCTTCCATCTATGAATAAGTCATGTGATTTTCTAAAGGACCATCACCAGGTTCATCCCTATTGGTTATGGGACACGAACAAAGGACTTATCAAGAGTGATTCAACTCCAAATATATGATATCATACGCACTCAAAACTGCCAGTGTGCTCCCTAGGATGTGACTCGTAATTGTTATGCTCAATTGCTCACCTTTCTTTTTCTACACTAGTCACTTGAGCTTCGACGTGACTTGATCCCATGCAGTACTTTTACAAAAACAAAAATTTCCTTCCTAGACTGTGCAGATATTTAGGGACCCTAATTTGACCTTCACATTGGGATAGGGATGTGGGTAGTTCAATCCCATGAGCCTTAGATAATCCATGTGTTCCAAAATCCACTTGAGATTCGTCATTGTTCCTCTCCATGTGAATACGATATCCCATCATATGAGCCTCTTGATCTCTTCCTCATCTATGGCCAAGGTTATGAAGCCCATCTATTTGGCATGCATACTCCACAATCTTCTGCGCTTGAGGGATTTGGAAAACTCCTAAGAGATTAATGATGGAAGTGGCATAGAGATACTTTGTCACTTTGTAGTTGTAATCTAAGATCCCAACGCCTTGGAAGCATTGTCTATTATTATAATTGCATCTACTATATTACTTAGAGAAGGGATCGAAGTCGAAACCATCATAACATGCCTACACAAACTCTCCATACCCAATGATCTCCTTCTGCATAATGTGTTCCATGGGATCAAGTTTCCCTTCCCTGTTGTTGGTGCCATATATTTCCCTCCATATGTCCACCAATTTCCTCTTGGTCTTCAACATCTCAATGAAGTTTGGCTCAATTGCATCCAACATGGTCAGAAAGGACTCCATCTCTATGTTTCTGATGGGAAACAACAACCTTCCTTTCATGGTGTTTATCACATCCCCACAGTGTTCCTTGTGATCGTGCATCTCTTGAGGGCATGCGGAACCATGACGTTTCTCACTTGGTTCCTTGGAAACACCAAGGATACTTCATCCAGACTATGCCTCTTCACCTGGAGCTTACTCATACTTTGTTCTAGGCTATCAGCGAGTCACACTCCTACTCTAGTGCAACTCTTGTATACTTAGACAATTGTTAATAGCTTTAAAATTTGGTCATATATAAGCATACATCCATGAACATGATAATCCAAGATAACAACAATGGAACAAAATAAATGCATACACAAAAATAGTGTGGGTGGAACAAACCCATCCTAACACCTGGCTAAGTCTTTGTTCTTATGAAACAACTACAATATGAGCACTACCGAATCAATTTACAAATTTGGGAGAATCACATGACTCACCTCTCGTCACCAATATTCTTTGCTGCAACCCTCTCCACAACCTCCTGCAGTGCACCTCAGACGTGCCCTCAACCACAGACTTGTCTCTTTGTTTCCATAGACTTCACAGATTTCAGTTTTGCCTCACACATGCCTCCAACAGACTTGTGTTTCCAGACTTCCCCAAAATCGTCCCAAAAGAATCTTTCCCAACTCTATCCATTGAATCCATGTCAAGGTAGCACAACTCCTCCCAAGTGGAGCAACTTGGCTCCTTGAGGGAGCGTTCCCCTCTTCATCTAATCTTGCCTCAAAACTACAGAGCTCCTCTTGATATTCTTGTATTCAAATCTTCCTTCCTTGGTTGTGCACCCTTGTTCTCTTATAGGGACTCCAAAGGTCACCATTGCGAACCATCGTGTCCTTTTGGGGTATCACACCCCTTCGTAAAACCATGTGTCCAAATTAATCATTGTACCCCTTCGCGAACGTGTTCACCCAAACGAATCCTCGTGCCCCTTTGCAAACTTGGTCACCCAAATGAACCAATGTGCTTCTCAATTTTCAAGCCCATTGGGACCGACACGTCCAACCATGGTGCACCCCTCATGCCATTGCACCCCAATCTCTTAGTCGCTTCATACGTAGGCAAGCCCCTAGGTTTTTTCACATGCCCAAGGTGCCCACCTTCCCAACTTGTGTGTCGAAGCAACCCGAAGTTTTGTCTTCTTGAGGACTTGGGCAAGGGTCTCCACGCTTGTCTAGACTAAGATCTTACATCCTCCCCCACAGCTCAATTCATTGTCATCCTCCCCCACTCAAGAAGAAGAAGATCAAAACTTTCTTGAAGAATATCAAAAATTTCATCTCTCAAAGGAATTATCAAAACTTGCCCTGGTACGTTGGCTTGTCCTCTCTAAGTTGACTGAATCTAGCTTGGGCATGTAGATTATTTCGCAGGATCAACACTGGATTCATCGGCAAAGGACGTCAACTCATTGTCACCACAATCTGGAAACCATGGAAGGAAGTCCATTGTTTCCCATCAGAAGCGCGAAGATGGATTCCCTGCTGACCATGTTGGATGCAATAGAGCCAAATATTGCTAAGATGTTTGAGTCTGAGAGGAAACTGGTGGACATATGGAGAGGAATATAGGTTTCCAATGATAGGGAAGAAGTGCTTGATCCCATGAACCACATTTTTCAAAAGGATATTATTAGTTCGAGATAATTCATGCAGGCATGTTATGATGGTTTCGACTTCAATCCCTTCCCTAAGTAGTACAATAGTTGCAAGTATAATTGCAGGCAGTGCTTCTAAGGTGTCAGGATGTCGAATTATAGCTATGAAGTGACAAATTATCTCTGTGCCACTTCCAACATCAATCTTTTGGGAGTTTTCCAGAGGCCTCAAGAATAGAAGATTGTGGAGTATGCACACCAATTGGATGGGCTTCATAACCATTGCCACAAACAAGAAAGAGATCATTAGGCTTGGATGGTGGGATACCGTAATCACATGGAGAGAAACGATGACCAATCTGAGGCCCATGGGATTGAACTATGTGCATCCCCATCTTGAGATGAAGGTTGAATTAGGGTTCCTGAATCTTTACAAAGTCTTAGAATGGGACTGTCGGTTCTATAAAAGTAGTGCATGGATCAAGCATGTTAGAGCTCAAGTGACTGCTATAGAAATACAAAGGTGAGCAATTGAGCATAATGATCATGAGTCACAACCTAGGGAGTGCATTGGAAGTATTGGGTATGTACGATATCATAGAGTTAGGGTTGAACCTATAGGAGAAAATCAAGTGGAGTTCATCACAGGGTCTTCACTCTTTGAACCTGTGACATAGCATGTGTGTTTGTGGGATATTAAAGAATACCCCTAATTTCACTAGACAATAATAAATACCTCCCAAAATATTTGTGTTTAACCCCATCCCAATACATATTTCCAATTAAAAAAACACTTATCTTTACTAGATACCCCCAATACCTATAAACCCCCCTACCTCACATTCCCCCAATACCTACAATATTTTGACTTTATTTTTCACAATTTTAAAACCCCCTTTATGAATGTATGTGATAAGATATTGGTCAACAAGGTGAATTCTCCATGGAGTTCCTTCCCATAATGATGTTCTCATTCATGGGGCCAAGGGTGGGAAACGTGGCATTCAAGGATCAATGCGAGGAGTTGGGCTCCAAGTTTCAGAGAGTGGTGAACTTTTATGAGGGCATCTCGAAGGTCCCTAGTGTTATGCTCAACAAGAATTTCAAGATGATGAAGCAATGATTCAATAAGCTTCCATGGAGTTATTGTCATGTAGGTGTGGATCTTACTCTGGATCACACACACTCTCCATTCTTGAATCCCATGAACGATTTGTCATCTTCTCATATTCTAAAGGCCCATATACACCTCTTGAATGGATATCATGGGTGAGATCAATGCTTCCATGTGTGAATAAGTCATGTGATTTTCTAAAGGAACATCACCAGGTTCCTCCCTTTTGGTTGTGGGACATGAAAAAAGAACTTATCAAGAGTGATTCAACCCCAACTCTATGATATCATACACACTCAAAACTTCTAGTGTGCTCCCTTGGCTATGACTCGTAATTATTATGTTGAATTATTCACCTTTGTATTTCTACAACAGTCACTTGAACTTCTACATGACTTGATCCCATGCGCTACTTTTACAAAAGAACAATCTCATTCTTGGACTGTGTAGAGATTCAGGGACCATGATTTGACCCTCTCATTGGGATGGGGATGTAGTTAGTTCAATCCCATGGTCCTTAGATAATCCATGCGTTCATCGATTCACTTGAGATTCATCATTGTTCCTCTTCATGTGATTACGATATCCCACCATCTGAGTCTCTTGATCTCTTCCTCGTCTGTGGCCAAGGTTATGAAGCCCATCCAATTGTCGTGCATACTCCACAATCTTCTACACTTGAGGCCTTTGGAAAACTCCCAAGAGATTAATGTTGGAAGTGGCGTAGAGATACTTTGTCACTTCGTAGTTGTAATCTAATATCCCAATGCCTTGGAAGCATTGCTTATGATTATAATTGCATCTATCACAGTACTTAGAGAAGGGATCGAAGTCAAAACCATCATAACATGCCTACATGAAATCTCCATACCCAATGATCTCCTTCTGCAAAATGTGGCCCATGGGATAAGGCAGTCCTTCCTTGTTGTTGGTGCCCTAGATTTCCCTCCATATGTCCATCGATTCCCTCTTTGGATTCAACATATCAATGAATTTAGGCTCAATTGTAAATCGTCGTTTCTTTTGGGGGTATCGTGCCCCTTTGTAAATACATGTGTCCAAATTAATTATCATGCCCCTTTGCGAACTCGGTCGCCCAAACAAAACGTTGTGCCCCTTTGCAGACCTGGTCACCCAAATGAACCCATGCGCTTCTAAATTGTCGTGCCCCTTGGGACCGACACATCCAACCATGGTTTACCCCTCATGCCAGCGCACCCCAATCTCTTGGTCACTTCATACTTAGGCAAGCCCCTTGGTTCTTTCGCATGTCGAAGGTTCCCACTTACCAAACTTAAGTGTCAGAGAAACCCCAATTTTCATCTTATTGAGGACTTGGGCGAGGGTCTCCACACCCATCTAGTTTAAGACCTTAAATCCTCTCCCACCTCAATTCATAGTCATCCCCACCAAAATCCACAAAATATGCAATTTTTAAGTCTTCGCCTGAACTTGTTCCTCCACTGCAACTAAGTCTTCTAAAAACCCCAAGTTTCGTGCCAACCGGAAACCCCAAATTTCCCTGTGAAGTGGAAACCCCAATTTTTGCAAATCAACCAAAATGTACTGCACCCAACTCCACACAATTTTTTATCTGAGTCAATGCAGTCACTTCACCCACCTCTGATCCAGGGGATCAAATTTTGCTCAAAAATTAAAAGTGTTTGAAATCGCGTCAAATCAAACGAGAGTGTAGGCCTCGTCATTACGAAACCAACACAACTCGTTTGGGTTCAAACGGACGTCGGGAGCGAGAGATATCACGTTCTGTTCAAAATGACAAACATGCAAAAAAAGGGACGCTGACGTGGCAAGCCGTACGACATGTGGCAGACAGCTATTGGGACAGTTGGCATGAGACATGGTTTGTTGGAAGCGAATGGGATGGCGACACATGGCCCAATCAATGGCCGCCATGTGTCACCTGTTTATTGGATTAAAATCTTTGCACTTGGCAGGAGTCGACCCCGTGACCTCCGGGCAAGGTAAAGCCTTGGGAAAGGTCGCCCAACCGGCACGCCCGTACATGTTACTTAACATATATATGCATTGTAATATATTTGAATTTGTAAAAATGTGTATTGGGGCGTGAACCGGGTTGGGGCTAAGCCCCGGCCCATGGTTATATATATATATATATATTGCATACGACCGGTGCTGCGGGCGGTTAAACCCACCGTAATATATGTTGTAACCGTTTGAAATGTGTGCGATTTGACATAACATGTGACCAACATGTATGCGCACGGTTTAATCCACGGTTTTGTAAACGATTGGAACTTTATCCCTGTTGTGTATTGTGTGCGGTCATGTGGTGACCATGTGCCCACGGGCCTTGGTAGTTAAAGGTCGGCGCGTAACCGTTTGACAGTTTGTATTGATTGTGCGGTTGCGCCCAGTGCCAAGTTTTTACGCTTAAATATGCATGTGGGCTAGGTTGTGCCAACAAGGGTGCGTTTTGTAGATGCAGAGACAGCAAGCTTGAAGGGGGGACTTCCAAGAAGCCTATCTTCTTCAATTTTTGACCAAACGAGGTGCCGAAAAAGCACAGCTAGGGGTTTGTGGACGTTCTGAAGCCATTGGAGCAGTCTATTTGCATTTTGAGCATTGTAAAGAACATTTTTGAGCACTTTGATCAAATAATACAAATGGTCCATTGGAAGCTGGACCAGGAGATGTAGCCCAAGAGAGGGGTGAACTCCTTTATCATTTGTTGTGTTATGTGTTTTATGTTCACTGATTTTGATGTTGTTTATATGCATCTTGAATGAGTAAATCCTATTTAAGTTGTGTTGCAAAGTTGATCCATTTTCATTTTAACACATAAATCTTACTTGCAAATAATTTCAAGAATACAAGTCTTCTTCATTTTTAGATCAAGTTGGTATCAGAGCATAGGTTTTTGAAGACTTGATTATTTGCAAGTGTTTTGTTTTATGATGCTCACAAGG
>SNQJ01S0106419.1:7116-14616 GCA_010110895.2 Picea sitchensis | reverse complement strand
CTCTACAGGGCTATCACCTTCTTTGGCCAGATCTTCCAACCTTTTCATTCACAATTCTACCTACTTTATAGCCTAAATCAAAGGGCAAAGCATCGGCATGCCTGGTTCTTCCATCATCTAATGAACTGAAATGAATCACAGAGAGAAGGCAAGGCTAGAAAAATGAGACCAAGATCGAAACAAAAACCTTCACTGCTTAGTATTTGCCCAACCTACTTTCGCTTGCAACTACTAAAGGGGTCTCGGTTGATTCTCGTTCCTCTAGATACTTAGATGTTTCAGTTCGCTAAGTCTTTCAAGTCCAAGGAGCACAGACTAGCCACGGGGCTTGGATACGATTTCTCGATCAGAGATCCATGGATCACGAACGGTATCTCCCCATGGCCTTTCGTCTTTGGAAACATCCTTCCCTCTCAATGCCCGGGCATCCATCTGATGTATTCTTTCCAATACAGCAGGCATTGAACCTGCTTCACACCACACCAAATTCCCATCAATAACTCAAGACTGGGCGAACTGATTTCAACATTCCGTCGGTCGCTTGCTTTCTTCCAGTTATTAATTATATATGTCATTATGCTCTCCTCGTTCTCCTTTGTCAAACGAGCCATTCTTCCTCTCCCTTTGGTCTAGCACTCCGTACCTCGCTCTCCTTTGTCAAGCAAGCCATTCTTCCTCTCCCTTTGGTCGAGCACTCCATACCTCGCCCTCTTTACTCAGGCGAGCCATTCTTCCTCTCCCTTTGGTCGAGCACTCCGTACCTCACCCCACTTATTTGTGGTCAGGTGAGCCATTTCCTTTCCCTTTGGTCGAGCACTACATACCTCTCCCTCTCTATTGAGCTTTGGTCGAGACGAGCTAAATGCTCTCCTCGTGTCAGGCAAGCCAAACCCCGAATAATCTCTCAATTTGAGTAATGAATTAGATATGTGTTATACCGGATTCGGCCTGAATAATCTCTCAATTTGTTTGGCCCAATAAGTAACTCAAGGTCGAAGGTTTCAAGCTCCGTAGCCAAGTAGTAACACGTCGGTGACCAACTTCGCGTAGAAGTACTTTGGGCGGCGTGTTCACTAACCAAGTCACTTTGACTTTTCCCTCCAATTTTGTATCTGTTAGTCATTCTTGAGATATTTCATATTATTATATACGTAATTACACAATCGAAGAATTGAGAAAACAAGAAATCAATCCGATACGAGTTGACAAGGTCAATCCAGTCATGAATTATATATACAATTATGTGTTCATGAATTATATATGTAATTACGCTCTCGATTCATGAAGGAGATATGTCATTCCGATTTCCATCATCCAAGCCTGAATGAGAAAGATCATTCTGGAATGAATTATATATGTCATTATGCAATTTTGAATTATATATGTAATTATGTAACTATGCATTTATGCCCTCATTACGCTTTTTCCTTCGACAATGCTGCTATTATATATTACATTACGCTCTCGAAGAATTGAGAAAAGAATTCATCCCCACCCAATAAGTCACTCAATTGAGATTTCTTTTGTTCTTTCGATCATGAATTATATATGTAGTTACACTTTCTTTTGTATAATATGTAATTACGCTTTAGCAAAGACAGACACAACTCCATAGATGTTGATGACCGTACATCTCTTTTCTTCCCCTCTCCCTTATGGTCGAGCGACTACGTTCCTCAAATCGTTTGCATAGCATAAGGGAGAACCTTACCTTCCTTATAGATAGCTAAGGTCCCGCTTCTCTTTTCTTCCCCTCAATCTTTTCAAAGGCCGGTAAGTGATAACCCTTCGCGTAGCTCACTCCGGTAAGTGATAACCTGACCTTCTACAATGTTGCTATTATATGTGTAATTATGCCATTATGATATTTCCCATATGCTTAAGGAAATATCAGAACTCCCTAAGCAATAAGATTTGGTGTGCACGAGGGAAGCAAGGCATACTTATAAACTGGAAATCTACAAGGGGAAGCGAAGCATACAGCGAGGAAATAAAGAAGGAAACTTGAAGCATGAGTGTCCTGCGGAGCCCGGGCCCGTAGAGCATTAGCGAGGGGCTATACTGCCTGGGTTGTCTTTAGCGGGCATCTTCGGTGATATTCTTGTCAGGGTGAGCGCAACAACCCTGTAGAAGCTATGATTATGACTGAAAGGAAGAATCGATTGAAAGGCAAAATTTGATGGAGGAAAGGCCCAAGTTATTAGGAAAAAATGTGTTCTATCGCCACTTGTGGACCCTAGTCGATAGATTCTATCCTAGGGAGCCCGACGTGTTTCTTTCTTGTCCCAACCCGCAATAACGATAATCTGCAAGTAATAATCAAGTAATAAAAGCAAGCAGCAAGTAGCCTTCAAGTTCATCATCGTGAATTATCAATCGAGATCCGGGCTAGCTAGAGATACAGGTATCAATCGAGGTCTCAATCAGGCAAACAACATATAGAGATCTCAATTCGAAGGTTCGATCGCAATGTTGATGAAGGCAGTTTGGAAGGTCAAAGGCAGGGGGCAAGTTCGATATCAGGGGCGAGGCAGGTTGAAGGTTCATTGCTCTTGTCTCGCAAAGCACAATCAATCGGTGGTCTTGTATCAGGAAGGAGACTCGTGGTTGATCGAGGTTGTCTCTCGAAGCATAATGGATCAGATGTTTCTTGCCACAGGTTCTATCTAGCGTCACGGATTGGTCTATCCTCGGGTTGTATCATTGTCAGGTGACAAGAAGATCGAAACAGGTGGTTATCAATCAATAAGATATCAGGTCAATGAAGGTTAGTTTGAAGTTGGATGAAGGCAGCGAGGTCGAAGGTCTCATGGAGAAGGTGGTAAGGTCGAGTAAGTAGAGACCATATCAGGGTGTAGATTTTGATCTTAGGCAAGCAGCAATCACGTAAGTAAGTGCGTCCGTTTGTTTTCTTCTCCTACTCCTATCCCTCCCAGGTTTCTTCTCCTAGCAGCCGCCCTTTCCTTTCGCCTGCCATAAATCTAGCAAGCAAGAAGCACGTAAGTAATCCCATCTCGTCGGTTCTATCTTTTTCTTCAACCAGTCCACCTACCCACAATCAATTTCGACTAGCCTGCAGATAATCTAAGCCAGCAGTAAGGATAATCTGCAAGTTCTAAAGCAAGTAAGGAAATCAAATCAGTTAAGCAGTCGGGTCTAGCGTTAAAGCGAGTAAGCAATCACCGGTTGGAGTTTGGTGGAGAAAGGTGGGAAGGCAAGCAATAAAGAAAGCATCAAGCAATTGTGTTCTCCCAACCTTCGTATTTGACCAGCTCACGCTTTCTTTATTTGTCAAGAACAGTGTGTTCCTATTCATTCATTTCATTTGAGATTATGGGAATTGAATTCCTATTCCTTCCTTTCTTTATATTATGGTAAATGAAGTTTATATATTGATCTTTAGAAACCAACAACGTAATTACATATATAATATCTATAGATCCTCTCCTTTCGATCGAGTGTGTCCAAATATGAACATCCATCGGTCGTTATCACCTCATCCTACTATTCACAAGCCGCAGTTGACTCCTTCGTACGTGTCCAATTTACCTTCTATCACCATAGATTCTTTCTTTCATCCCAACAAGCCAGCTGGATACGACAAGGGTATACCTGATCCCTATCACCAGGTGGGTGATCTGTTTATGATGGTTTTGTCTCTTCCAGGGCATCTGGTTCCCTTTTCCAATAGATTAGGGGGCGAGGTCAATTTCCTTCCAATGAGGGGGTGTGTTTTCCGAGGCAGAGACACGATCTGCCTAAGATGCCTTGTCTGTACTACGTAACCGTGTGTTGTCGTCTTATTAGGGCATCCCTGGTTCGATTCTGTCAGTAAAACAATATTTGAATTAGGAACGCTTCATAGCGATCAAGGGGGACCTCCCTCAGATAGAGATCTAATTCTATGGAGATATCCGTGTATAGGTAGGTAGATAGATACCCATCTCCATATCTAACTAAGTATATGGCATGATATGGTATGATCTATCTCCTAGCCGTAGCCTCTAGCCTCAATATGAGTTGTGTTGAATCAAATGGCGATACCAACCCAACGTGCATAGCGAGAAAGACTTCCCTCATGCTTCAAATGTAAAAGCGTCTCTTTCACAGTTCATTGGTTCGCCTGTGGGCCAGAAAAGATCTAAACGTAATTGTAATCCATCAATCGTCTCGTCACCGGTTCCCATCAACACTTTCAATCCCTCCTTCATTCGTCCCCCCCAGTCAATCCCTCCGACTTAATCCATTTTCGCCAGGTCTCTATTTGTTTTGCAATCCATGTCCCCAGGATGGAGATGGGAAAACGCAAGGTTCAATGGCTTGTGTGTGTCAGTATTGTTCGTCCCAGGAGCTTTGGAATAATAGCCAGAAGCCCTGGAGCACATTGTTAAATGAAATAAGTCCTCCCAGAAGCAAGCATAGGAAATAGTTCTGGCAAGCGAAATCAGTTAGAAATTCTACGCCTTTCAGCATATGGTAAATTCAGTACTTCAAGGTTGCCTATAGTGGCTACCCCGCCCATTCCTCAGTTGACCCCACCCCGCCCATTCCTCAGTTGACCCCACCCTTCCAAAGTGGGAAATTCCGTAAGAAAAGTAGGCCTTAGTGACCTTACTAAATGGCGGGAGAAATGACCTCAGGTTAGCCCTTTGTCTTTCTTTTTTTATTAAGGATGTAGGGAGCTAGGCAGGTTTACCACCATAGCCCATAGGGACCAGCTGAGCGATGGATGCACAGAGGGGCTCGGTTAGGCGGGTAAGAGAACTGAGAGGGAGGTTGGGCAGTTAGAGAGAGGGTGCATTCCTGCTTCCAGTTTGTCTGAGTTCGTAATTGCATATCTATCGCTGGGCAGGTTCAATTTGGTGTTTCCGGGCAGGTAAATCAAACGTTGGGCAACCTTTCTTTCACAGGTTCCTCTCACGTTGGGCATGACCCGGTAGGGATCTATCTATCTGTGGGTTGTAAATTGTAATGCGCATCCATCCGACACGCTACATAATTGTAATAAAATATTTTCTATCTAAGTGCCCTTGCTTCTAGGCAATGCTCTTTCACGAGGCAGCCAGGGTGCCAGTTCTTTCTTTGTAAGGCACACAAGCAACCTTGGTCTGCCCACGCACCATCCAGGAAAAGCAACAAGAAAGACTAATAGAGAAGAAGGTAATTTCTTTAAAATTATCTATAGGTTAATTTATCTTATCTGTTATTATAGGCTTATACACAGACTAACCCTACACTAAGCTATCAATAATAATATCATAGTAAATATCCTATGATAGTCATAGTATAACATATACTTGGGTATATAAGTACATATAGGTATATAATATCCATTAAATGAAAATGTTGAGTTGGATCATGCTGCCTATGGCTCGCTACTAAGTGAGCTCATAACTCAATCCCTACTATGACTAGGGTTTTTATCTGAATGAAGTGGACTCGGAAAGAAAACTATGGGTGTTCCCGACAGATAAAGCTAGTTCAGAGACCGGTGAGTGAAATTGGTGAACAAAGATAGCTGGGGTGGCCGGATAGAAATGCATGGATAAATAAGGGTGAGAGAATAATCGATAGTTTCCCCCCTCCTTCTCGGTACTCCTTGTTATGCTCAAAACCGGAGAAAAGAAAGTGCTCCATGGTTGAGATCTAGGAGGAGTACTACTAAGCTTGGTGAATAAATAATCTACTTACTACTGGGGAAGCTACTCCTTGGCACCGCTCCTACTGTTGATTCAGACGTCCCAATATGTTAATCCGACTCAATAGCACCAGTTCACCAGATGAATAAATGAAGTAGAATGAGGTGTGGTAATGAGTTAAGTATATATGAACCTGGTTAACTAATATATTCCTTACTAATAACAAATATCCCTTAAACTATAATAGGATGAGACCCATTATTATTAATACAACGAGTAAGCTATAGGAACTAATCCTAATTAATTTGTTTGTCCTAGGATTAACCTGTATCATTATAATGTTATATTAATTATCCAGTATATTACCAGTAAGCTAATATAATTGGGGATTATTAGGATATATTACCAGTTCTTCCATTCTCAATCTCAATCTCGATGTAAGAACACTAGATTCGATGTTTATCGGTGTTCTAAGAAGCGGCAGCAAACCATCATAAAAAGCTCTTTTCCTAGAGCCCACCAGAGAGCGCACCAGACCGATTCCCCATTCATAAGAGAAGCCCAACTTTCTTAATGCATAATTCTTGGTCTCGCTCGTTTTGATCCCCAAACGATAGATTCATCATTGGGGTTCTTGTGTCTTTAAGGAAGTTACCACTTTCTAAAGGCAGAATGTGTTAGATCGCAGTTTCTTTCAGTAAAAGCCATCTAACCTGCCCATCCAATCCAAGCCATCGAACTGTGTCACCTGGAAGCCAAGCTCTAGAGCTCCTCGATCGCTAAGTAAAGGGAGGGCGCCAGACTAATCTGTCCTGTAGGAATACAAATGATAGCGAAAGGAAGTGTTGGATCGTTGTAGTCTCGCTAAGGCTTAGGACTAAGCGTGGGTAAGTCTGTCCTGACCAGCCAGAACTGTACGAAGAGGTCTTGTGCTTCCTTTCACGCTTGGTGCTAGGCGTGGTACGAATGGGTTACGAGTGGTAGGGACCTTCTTGGCTATGATTCCTCGATCGAGAGAAGGCATATTATTAGGTAATAGAAGCTTGATATAGAGCCCTTTCTTTGGTCAATATCTATCTGTTAATCAGTTAGGTAGAGTAAGAGCAGTTGGTCCGATTTGTTAGCAGGCAGAAGGGTGGGCTTATTGTGAGTTGATTGGTCCGATTTGTGAATCGAAGTGAGATTGCTCAGTTAGGCGAGGTGTAGATCGATTCGTTCCATGTGTCCANGTTCCATGTGTCCAGTGAGGGAGAGAGTAGGATTCTCTATTTCGCTAGGTTGAGATGGATAAGAGAGCAGCTTAAAGTGGATAGGGACTCCGCAAGCCTCAAACTAAGGCTCGCTTTTGCTCGTTTGTTGTCGCCTTTGAATGTGAGATGTATCCTTCGAATACCAATATCCTTCCTCAAGTAAAAAAACAAATATCCTTTTGGCTAAGACGTTCTAAATGAAAAGAAAGAATGTATGGCTGAGTTAGAGCGTTATGGCTCAGATCCTGACTTTCCTTGCCTTGCCTTCCCTAAAAGAGAAATTTCGATCAATTATGTTGTAATACTTAGCGAAGACTGGGATCGAACTCTCTCCAACTCAGTAAATAATCTCTGTCCTTCCCTCAAATACTGGAGTCAATTCGCTGCTACTGGTGATAAGAACTGACAAGGTGATAAGCATGGTCTGAAAGCTTACCTTATAAGTTGGATATAATGGTTAGAAAGATGACCTTCAAGTCTAGCCCAGCTCTGAGGCAAGCACTGTAACTCTCTCCTTTCAAGCCAATAAGTAATACTTCCCTGAGCCCAAACGTGTCTTCTTGGATAGATCTCCTTAATCGTCATAAGGCAAGTCATAAGAGGATTGCTAA
>SNQJ01S0106417.1:33153-49206 GCA_010110895.2 Picea sitchensis | reverse complement strand
TTAAATCTAGGTAGGAATTCCTTCACAAATTAATGGATGAAATTATCCTTGTGATAGGAGGAAGCACTTATGCTCCTCTCTTAGGGTTTTTAGCCAAGCAAATAATCTTCAATATGAGCAAGAAAATTCACAATAAAACATTAATGACATGAAAATTGCATAAATTTACTTACTTCACCAACACAATGACAAGTACAAACCCTAATTGCAGAAAATTCCTCCAAAAATCATCAAGTACACATCCAAACTTGTCCTACAAAGCCTAGTACATGGGTAAAAATGACCAATATTACCAAAGATAGTGAAAATTCCAGTCCTCCTCTCTCTTGTGTGATAGTAGAGTGTGATGATAAAATCAAATGTTGGCTAGCCATGAAAAGACTTCATTGAAAACTCATGTATTTTCAAAAGAGGGCCTACTTCTTATTTTCCCTTTCAAACTTACAAAATTAAATTTTACATCAGGTAAAACCATAGAAGTGTGACAACGTGCCCTAAAAGGGTGAAGTTGGGCTCTAGGATGTGACATCCAAGCTAAAGATATGGAATGTTGGGTATCCAAAGGCCATATGTCACTCTCCTATAGGTCGAAGTCCATATCAAGTGCATCATCCACCAATCCATCAAGGGAACCATCAAAACCCCAGCCCCCAGATTACGCCATGGGTTAGGTGGGTTACGTCTAGGCCTCCAAGGGCCAACGTTCAACTGGAAGATGGTGGGGGCTCGTCATCCAGCCATGCCAAAGTGTCTCCAAAGGAAATTTCCTCCATATTTATAGTTCAATGTACACCATCTCATGTGCCCCAAACGTGGGGTCTAGCATCCATATCTAGGCTCCAGAGCCCCTCATCTCCCCATGAATACATGTTCTACGGGCAAGGTCCTGCAAAGACAAGAAATACACCCTCCAAGGGCTCACAAGTCACAAGTATATTTCCAAGTAAGCCATATATAATACAAGAACCACCCAAACATGTGTAACAAACTCCCCTTTTCAAATTAAACTAATGCTTAAAGACCTTATAATTGTTTCCTAATTTAGGTATGGGAAGGGTGTCATGGTTCCCTATTGGGTAAGTCAATCCTCAAGTCAAGGGACGTTTCCCAAGAGGAACCTATCTAAGTCATGGAGTGAGTGTGAGGTGGATTTTTGGGCAAGACTTCTAGGTATGGGGTCCTTGACATACAAGGGCTCCCATTGTCTCATGTATGGGTGCCTTTGTAGAGGGTGTGTTGCATCCTTCATTTTCAATTCAATATTTTTCCAAAACCCATCCGTTTAATTTAATAGATTCTGAACATTGAGTTCTATATGCAATGGAAAGTAAAGAGCACCACAATGCCACTTGAAGCTATGATACATTGAGTGTCGTGTGCAATGGAAAGTAAAAGACACCACAATGCATCCCCTTAACAAGAGGGACATTTATTAATTATGTGATTTCTTTTGTGGGTCCTTCATTTTTTGGAGAATCATTTTATTATTCTTAGGACCTCAGGGAAAGCATCTAGAAGGATAATGATTGTCTTTAATCTCTTCCCAGCTACAACACCTATTGGCCTTTATCCCCTTCTTCCCATGAAATGAGGTACAATCCCTTCTTAGGTCAATGAACCCAAAAACCCAAAAGGTAAGGAAATGGAGGGGTGAAGTTGGTAAGTATGGAATGGAATGGAACGATGACCCTTCAAAGGACCACCCAATAGAAACCCCTTTCCCTAGGGTGAGATACTTACTAGGAAGCCATGTCAGTCACCAAGGTGAAACTAGGAAAAAGTTATAAATTCAAAGAAGATGTTTCATAATCAAGAAATGATTCCTTGCAACATGCTCAAATGCTTCAAATATTAAAATGACACTTACTATGATACCAGACTCGTTACTTCATGAAGCAAGAACTGTTGCCTTCTAGTTCAAGTCGATGTAGTCGATTTTTCTCTGTTGTTGGTGATGAATGATCATGCAGTCATGAATAGGAGGGACCTTGCAGGATCTAATGGTCAATCTGACTCTCGACACTCCATGTCTACTACATGTGGGCCTCGAGAGATGATCTACTTAGTTACGCCTAGTATGAGGGGGTAACTTCAGGAACATATCGTGACCATCGGATTATCTAACTATAAATGCATACTAAAGAAACACACTTTCACCTAGAGACACATTAGACCAAGTTTTTCTTAACTAACTCCTAAGTGTCTAAATATCCTAACATCATTTTCAAAACTTAAATTTATATATTTTAAAATTTACATAATTTTTTAAACAAATATATAATATTTGATATATTTTTGTTTAGGGGTTAGTTTAATTAATTGTTATTAATATTAATTTAAGTAATTGTTTTTAATATTGGTAGACATTTAGCTAATTTCGTATTATTAGATATCTAATTGAATTCTTTTTTAATGAAACAAAGTAATCTACACCAAATTATAAAAACTATACACAAACATTTCTTAAATTTATCCACAAAAATTTTCATAAATGCTCATGCGTATTAACGTCTATTGAGACCAGAATTAGTTTATCGGACCCTATGAAAGGTAAGGCATTACTTGGATTTCTTTAAAATTTTATTTCTGTGCTCGAAAATCATTAAGAGAAGTGTTCCAAGATCACCATAGTTTTGATGACTTAGAAGGTTAAGAAGGTCTGTATTGTGATAAATATTTTGAAATTGTGATCTAATTTGGGCATACACGGGACATTGTAAAAGAAAGTGTTTTTCATCTTCAACCCTCTTAGTTCCATAAATATGACATATTCTTTCATCCCATGACATTTTGGGAATTGTCCAATGCCTAGTTTCACTATGCAACTCATGAGAGTTTGTTTTTATTTTAGCATTGTTGATTTTCTTCTTTACGTTAGTCAAAACAAAGGGATATGTTTGATCTTCTATATTAGAGTTGACCAACTCCTTATAGTATATTAATTTTCTTTTATCCTCTAATTCTTTATCACACCAAATATTCTCCTTAAATTTATAAGATAATATTTTTAATATTATCAGTGTTCTGCGTAACGACTTATTCCTTTATTCCCCAATGATTTATCCAAGACTTCGCATCTTTATGCCATCCCTACTTGAGCCATAGGTAGTTTTTTCTAGATTTCGAAGCACTTTTCAGGAGCCTCTTGTTGTCCATGTTGTTTATCTTTCTCTTGTACATTAAGTACCTAGCCATAATTGTGCTCTCAATGGGGGAAAGGCTTGCTTATATGAGGATGATATGATAGAGTGTATTGTCTTTAATTTTGAGATTGTAAGTTATAAAAGTATTTTGGATCTACTCTATCTTTCTCCGGGATTCTCTAGAGATATTGCATCCTCAAACTTCACATCCGTATAAGATAACAGGAGTGACCAGAGATTCAAAGAGGGTTTTTTCGTAACTCATAACCAAAGGTCCATTAATTTACAATTGTTTTCAATCCCATAATAAGCTTTACACCCTCCATTTATTATTTTATGAACACCTTAGTTCCAATTGAGCTTGTGATGAATATCGATTATGAGATATTTGTATGAAGGCACTTCCTCCAAGCTATTGTTGTCATATACGAAAGTATTGTAGGTGATCGTTTTGGATTTAATTATTATAACCTTTTTTTTGTCAATATTCACAATCATACGTGTACTAGAGAAAAATTCCTTGAGGATTCTTGATTGCTTATCGAGGTCATAAGGACTCCTCACCATAAGAACAATATCATCAAAGTAAAAAACAAACCCAAATTTACATTGTGGCAATGATATGTATCTACATCTTATTTATTATATAAAATCGAAAATAAAATAAACTTATAAAAAATGTAACATTAATGATTTTTATGATAAAAAAAAGATTAATCAAATAACAAACTTTAAATATCAAGCAAATTTGCCATAAATGTAAATAAAACTTAAATGCAAATACCATAAATGTAAATAAAACTTTATTATTTTCAAAGTTTTGTGAAAAACCTTCTAACATTAAAACTCTATAACAAACATTTATACCAAATCTATATAAAATTTAATTTATACCAAATTTATGTAAGATTGTGTTAAAAATATTTGGATAATACATGAATCTCATTTTGTTAGTCCTTGCCTATGATTAGGGACTATAGCTTCCGCCTCGCGGTCAAATATTGTTGATTGGTTATTACTTATTCCATTTTGGTTTATTAGTTGGTGCATTTTGTATTTTTTTTACACAATTTATTATTGTTTATTATTAATTCCCAAAGTTTCTTTAAAAAAAAATATTATTCAAAATTTTTGATAAAAAACAATTTATTTTCCTAATTTTCTAAATTTGTGAGTTCAAATTATTATTGGTTAAAATCATGTTGATTGGACTTTATTCTTCTAGTATGTGTCCATTTTTTTAGCTATTTGTCAGGTTTTAAAAATATTAAAAAAACAAAATAAAGAGTGGTCAATTTAAAGGTATTGCCCATTATCCTCACACTACAACAGTCGATTTTCTATGCATTGCCTCTCTCCTCACCGCATCAAAAGCCTCATGTCCTCCTCTTAGTAGTTTTAATAATAATAATAATAATAATCTATTTTTAAGGTCACGGCCAAGCCAGCACACCAAATTGGTGTATGAGACCCCCTTGTTTATGGGACAAGGGACCCCCCTCCTATAACCTAAAACCTAAAGGAAATGAAACCAAAACAAGAACATGAATATTATACCAAACTGCTTGCTAAGGGAAATGAAGCCGAAACAAAAAAACAAGAATAGGAGGATTATACCAAACTAGTTGTTGAAGTGTATACGGATTACTATTACTTAACATTTGAAGATACATATCCAAATCCAAAGAAAACTGGGAGGAGAAATCAGTCAGTTGAACAACAAAAGGAGAAGGACCTGCGTCTGTGGAGATGTTGTTGTTCCCTGAGAGGAGCTTGTCTATAGCTTCTTTAGCTCTGGATTTCGTCAAATATGCAAGTGACTTGGAATTTGTTAACACAAGGCCAAAGCAACCAGTTGATAAGTTTTCCCTATACCGAACTCATAGTATAACTTACTATCACATTAACACCTTTAATAGCACCACCACATTATCACACAACTGTGAAAGACTGAAGTTATTTTCAATTTCAAAACATCTTTGGTTAAATCAGGAAAATGAGATTAAGCACAACTGAGAATGACTAGCCACCCACCCAAAAAAACCTGTGAGATTTCACAATGATACAACAAATGTTACCTTCTCTCATGCACACACAATATGGAAGGAGATTTAAACAATAGTTATGACCAACATATTCACGTGTTTCAGAATTTCTTACATGTCCATCTTATATTTGCAGAGTGATATTGAATATGACCCACATCGATGCATGAAGAGATCGATGACATTGTCCTCTCTAAGCAGTACACTTCATTCCAAACCAATGAAATCCAACCTACGTGCCAAGAAGGGTAGCACAACAGATCCACAAAATGTCACTTCTAGGGTAAGTATATTGTTCCCTTCCACTTTGCATAAGGTGACCATATTCGATACAAGAATTTATAGACTTGTGGCACTTTAACAGAACTTTATGCACTTTATGCAGATATCCTCAAGTTCATGATCGTTCACGGTTCCTCTCTATTTACTCTCGGCCTATGCCATCCATATTTTATTTGACTGAGCTAGTTTTTTATCCAAATTTTATACGCTTGAAGCCATTGATACTCTGATACCTACAATATATGATAGAAATATATTGAATATTCCAAAGTCTAAACCATGAACAAATAAATCATTGCATTAATGTGCCTGAGTACATTATTCAGCATTGTGATCACATAATTTATATGCACAATATGTATGTCAGTGCATTTCTCTACAGGATGACCCATACCATAAAAGAAATAAGCAAAGTACTGCTTAAAATGAGTTATTTTATCAACAAGAAATTCTTTATCTACACACAACATCAAAAACCTCCTGACATAATTAATTTCCATGCTTTCGTACTCTTTCTTGATCTTCATTTTTTCCTCTATCAATTCCTCAGCAGTAGGAGTGAACCCACACCATGCAACCCCTCTTGGGTCTTTGTACAACTCAAAAATCCCCAATTATTTTTTTAAAAATTCAAGAACCATGTGATGGTTGGCCATATTGATCTGGCTCCTATTCCCACCCAAGTTTTTCATTGTCATAACTTGTTCTAGTTTATGCTGTAAAATATCCATAACAGTCAATAGTTTATTAATTGTTTTCTATCTTTCCATGACCAACTCGAAGTCTAACTCTCTCTTGTTCCTACTCCTCCTCTACACCTTTTCACTCTTGGACATGAAACGTTTATGGCAAGGCCATAATTGATATCTAAATGGATCCTTTTTATAGTCAATAGTAATGGAAATTGCAAAACCAGTTATACATCTATGATTTACTGCAACGCATCCTACATTTTGCAAGGCAAATGTGCATTGCATTGCCTTCCTGGATGCCACTTTTTCTATGTACTGGTGGCCTAGGATTTAGGGTTTATGATATATTTCCATATTTTCATGGAGTGGGAGCTCATGAGAGCAATTGAAAAGAAAATCCTTCATGTATTGGGAGATCATGAGAACAACTGAAAATAAAAACCTACAAAGAAAATGAAAAAGAGAATTGCATAGGGCTACTAGACTAGCCATAACAATCAACAAAGGCAAAGTCAGATCTCGCATTTATTGTGGGATTAAAGCTCACTTATGTGTGGAAGGGGATGAATTCAACAAAATAAATGGATTCAGACTCTTTGCCTCCCCCGTGTCTGTGCAGACTCATAAAGCAGCTTCCATAGCGAAGGTGCCTCCCTTGCATCATTTTGTTACTTAGAATGCTACAACCAAGAGCGGGGTTTGCAGCTCAGTTTCCAGATCCGACCCATTGGCCTAAACAGCAAAGTTGGCTCATGTGAGAGAGTTTAACACTTAATTGAAAAACTGACTCCAAGGAATTTTGTAGGATTGCATAATTAACCGACTGCCTTTCCTTCTCAAATGGCCATAGGGACTTTTTGCATAGCATGTTAATATTTAGGACAGGGTATATGTTTCTGCCACTTGGTGAAGTTTTAAAATGCATGTAAAATTTAGGTGAATTGGTACAGTATGCAATGGAAAATGGATCACGCATTTATTTTGAATTCACGTGATAGGTAGAACATAGAGGTACGAAACCCAAGCTCACCACATGTGTCATCTGTCACTAGACTATTTCATTGTAGATTGTTGGAAGCTACCCGAACAGAGCCATCATCCATTTTGCTAATAAATGTTGTTTTACCAACATTATGGCAAATTTATAAAATAGAAAGGTAGCAATATATGAGGCAAGATGGAATAGAATTTGCATTGTCATAATTCAAATAAAATAGTTCATGTTCTGAAAAATGGATAGGAATAATGGCTCTTTCACCCAATCATCGGCAACCACATAGCTGCAAGCAAAAAAATCAGAGTTACTCAACCCTATTTTCCAATTGATATCTCCAAGTCGATCAATGATAGGAGTATTTGTTTGCTCTACCTCGATGGGAAACCAATGAGGATTGAAGTGGATGATATATACTTCATCACAGGATTGTCTCGCTAAGGTGAGGTAGTGAATATCAAAACCCAAGGGGATAGGGGTGGTATGACTATGGAGGAGTACATTACCACCCACTGTGTTGCAGGCACAGATAAAGTAGGGAGCCAACTCCTTATTAGGGCGATTGAGAACTTGAACTCAAAGATCGATGTGATTGTACTTACACTGATTTTGGGGTTGGCCTCACTGCACCAGGCATCAAGCTCACTCATGTTCTATGTGGTGGAGTGTTTAATACCCATTGTTTATGACTGGTGTACCTCACTGTTGGCTAATATGAAGAGCTAGTTGACAAATTACAAACAAGGGAAAATGAGAAACTTTGGATTTGCATCCATACTTTGTAGTTTTCTCTTTGAGAGGGTTCCAGGTTTGAGCCCTAGAGTAGAGATTACTCCACATGGATAGCGTGATCCATCCATTTCATGGTGGACCGACGTGATGAGGCGGCTAGGAGGTGGTAGGGTTCCAACCCCCTACAATGATGAGTTCTTTTTTTGGTGTTGTTGATGGGTCATAGATTGAAAACTACCCTTACGGCGGGATCAACTATAGAGGGGATATGGACATGCCTTTTCCACCAGGTTCTGCCTACGGTGATATTGGTAAAAAAAGTTTTTATATATTTCATTTTTTTTGTGTTTTTCAATAAAAATATAAAAATGCAAATATTTGTGTATGGTATCAAGTATTAACAATTGATTGGTTACACAGATGTAGGTCTACAATGGCCAAAGGGATTCCCATGACATCGATGGAGTGTCCGAGGAGATGAGCAAGTGAGCGGAGATGCGAAGAGAGTGCTACAGAATGTGCAGGGGAACTTGTCTCGATTGACACACAGGATTCCTATGGTTCAAGTGGAGAATCTTCTAGAGGCAATGCAGCGGCAGGTGGTGGGTGTACCCCGTGTGTGAGTGTGACTCTTCCGGTGCCCTGCAAATGCCATAGTCTGCTATCATGATATCCATCCAACACCATAGGTGTAGATTCCATGGTCATATTATATACCAGACATATATGTATTTTGAGGGTGTGAGCCCCATTTTGTACTATGACGCCATATTTTTTGAACTCGAAAGGATGAAATATAAAAAAAAATTGTCTTCAGCTTTACTTATATATGTTACGATGTGTGAATGCATGAATGTGTTTTCTTTGCTTAGTTATGTGACAAATTCCAATATAAAATATAATTAGAATATGCATTGAATACATGATTAGAACTTTTAGGTATATGATTATAAGTAAGAAAATCAAAGTATCATTCCAAAAGTCGTATCTGTTGGAATCGTCGGAGTAGAGTAGGATCTCGCAAACAATATTTGTCATTCAACTGACATATGACTAATTGGGATTCCAGGTGAACCTCTAAATACCAAACACCATGTGAAATGGCATTGTGTAATATCTCTATAACAGCACTATACTCAGCCACATTATTCATTGATGGCTCCAGACGAACACCACTTGAAGACACCAGTTGGCCCTCGGGTGAGTAAATGACCCAAGTGGCAGAAGCCATGTTTCGTGTATGATGAATGGCATCATATGTGAATCCTAAGTAAACTGAAGACGTCATTGACATCTTCCAACCAAGGGAAAACTTGATAAGCAAGTCGATGACACAAAGGAAAATATGTATAAACACTAAGATACACTAGTATACAAAAGGTCACACTGGAGTTTTAGGGCTCAAGCGTAATACCTTTTAAGATAGAGCCCATTTATGGACTCATCCAACATATTCCCTTCATAATCTTCCAATTCGTAGGCACCTTTATCTAAGACACGACGCACTATATAAGGATCGTGCCACATGGGGTTGAACTTTCCTACCCCTAGCGGTTCTTTGGCTTGGTTGTAAAGGAGAACCAAGTCACCCTCAATGTATTTCCAAGGACATTGAAACTTATCGTATTGAACCTTAACACATTGTTTATTTTCTTTGATATTCGTAGAGGCGTCCCAATGCTGCTCATCGAGATGTTCTAGGTGTACGAGACGTTCTTCAAGATCGGATGTGTCAAGTAGGAGCTCAATTGCCAACTTAAGGGAAGGGATTTTGCATTCAATCGGAAGAATCGACTCCACACAACGTACTAACTGAAAAGGAGAGAAGATAGTGAAAGTCTTTACCAAAGTTCGGTATTCCCAAAGTGCAAGGTAAAGCATCATATTCCAGTCATATTTACTCTGGCTGGCAGTTTTTTGCAAGATGGTCTTGAGAGATTTATTCACCACCTCTACTTGTCCATTTTCCTGGGGAGAGTAAGAGAAAGAATGATCGTGATTAAACTCTAGTTTTGATTCTAACTCTTTCATCATTTCATTTTGAAAGTGACTGCCATGATCAATGGAAAACTCTCTTTGGATTCTGAACTGGGCTATAATCTGGTTGAATATGAAGAATGTTGTAGTCCTACGATAAGATTTAATGGTAGGCATGGCCTCTTCCCACTTAGTAAAGTAATCCATGGACATGATAATATGTTGGTGCCACCTAGCCGAAGTTGGGTTACAGTCCATAAAATCTACCCCCCACTTAGTTAAGGGACCAACGGTGATGATTGGATGAAGAGGGGTTGGGTGTGAGAGCATTTTCCGAGCGAACACCTAGAAAGGGTGACACTTCTTAACTGCTTCAACACAATATTTAAAAATTGACGGCCAAAAATAATTAGCTCGCAATATTTTTGGGTTTTCACAAGCCCAGATAAATGGCCACCACAAGCCCCACTGTGACATTCATTGAGAATAGACTCAACTTCATCTTGATTCAAGCAACGACGTACAATATTATCTATGCATTGATGACACAAAGTTTCGCTTGTTATAGCACAAGTTGTAGGTTCGGAAAATACTGATCCAACCACAAAATCAAGTGCTACAAATTGTGAATCCTACACCCAATTTCACCTCTATGTAGGTCTCGCATTTCGAGGCTAACTAGGTCACTCTAGGGAGGCAATACCGTTGACCCTAGGGGGAAATATAAGGATGAAGGGAACTGTAAGGAGAAGTCCCCCAGAATTTCAATTGATGGAAGAAATGACTGGTTGAAAATGGTAAGTGAAGAGAGGTAAATGGATACCAAGTAAGGAGATAGTTGTAGGTGCACCTGTACCTGCCCGAGACACAAGAAAAGACACTTTTCCAACCAAGTATAGTAATGGATCAGAAATTTAAGCTTGTTTTCCCTAAAATACATCATCATACAAGTTAGTAAATCACCAATAGATTACATCCAAATCAGCGAGTAAAAGGTCTATATTAGTTAGCAATGTCAACAATAGAACTAGTAACCAATGTGGACCAAAAATAACACTTCAACACTGAATAAATATGGTTTTCGTAAAAGTAAATTTCTGCATAAATGTATGAGCCTTTTGTCTGTAGCATTTAATGGAGTACAACAACAAATATGACCATCAAAAATTTCCAAAATTTATCCCAATAGACACACCTAGGTTAGTAGGTTAAACTAGCAAAGTTAGAGGGTTACCATAGACAATATAGCAATATTGTCACCCAACCATAGGTCGAAGCCACCCTCGAGCATATTAACCTTGACAGAGAATGATTATGGAAGCAAACCCTAGGCCTAATAGCCAATCAATGTAGCGTACCTCTCTCCAGAGCTAGCATACAAGGAAGAAAGTCCAAACCATAACCGATAGAAACTCTGAGCCATAAACTGAGAATACAGATTGCAATAGTTGTAGTTGCAGCTACTCCCCAGACTTGTGCACTTACCCAGTTTTTGCAGTGCACACTTCTTCACTGCTACAGTTTCGAGCTGTGTATTCAAAATGAGCTCTGACGTCCTATATTTATACTGTTTTTCCTGAGTTGTCTGGGCTACTTCTCATTCTGGAGGTTAAACACTTAATATTAAATATTTTCTTTAGCCGACTTGTCTTCTATGGTTATGTCTAATGCTTTAGGGTTCCTTCTTTCTTCCCAAAATATTTTATTCTTGTCAAGGTTACACGTGGAGGTAAATACCTCCCGCAACTACCATAATATCAACACTCCCTCCTAGCTAGGGAGGTATTGAAGTAAATGGTCTTGAGCACAAACATACCATTCAACCGGTAGCATCATCATAGCCATATAGGTTATCTCATGATTAGATCATGACCACCATCATCACTATCATCTGGTAGCATCAACTGCATCATCTCTCAAAGCCATACTCCATCTGAGTAATCAGGCATGATGTTGAATAAGTCACTCACTCCACAGAGTGATACAAGGACCATTCTTCTAATCCATACATACATCCTAGAAGAATGATTGTCCCAACAGATGCTAGAGGCTACGACATGGATTACAGAGACCATTCCTATAGGAATTTCAGTCTAGGACTATTTTCTAATCGAGTCATATGTACCATAGATATCCGTCTCAACCTATATGCTTTAGAAAACATCGGTCCTGAACCATTTTCCTAATCAGGCCACAATCTATGCCTTAGGAAAACACTAGTCCATGACATGTCAACAAACTATCAACCTGGACCATTCTCCACAGAGAGAATACCTGTCCATCAGTAATTTGTTCTATCTTGACCATTCTCTGCTAGGAAAATGTTTGTCCACAAGCACACCGACTATCCATATATCTGATAATCATTTTCAACACTAATGATAGTCTACATGGCAATCAGAACAATGTTATTCAATAGAATGCAATTGTGTCTATCCATAGTAGTGAAAAACTATTATCCAGTGGTACACAACCACACCAAGTAGCACACAGCTGCTTAATTAGTGACACATAGTCACAACCATTGGAAAACATCCACCACAGTACCATACATCTACTGTTCAGAGACATACAGTCTCCATAGAAATCATATCATCCGATATTAACCTACACAGAAAAGCAATATCATGATATAAATTGAGTCATCTGGGCCATTCTTCCACTCACATCTGTGAGATCTGGAAGAGCATCTACCCTCAGAAAGTAAAACATCAGCCATGGGATATCTGGACTATTCTTCTCAAGCATAGAAGAATAATTGTCCCTAATTTCTGAGCCTGGACCATTCACCTAACTGGGCCATTCCTCCATCATTAAACATAGTGCAACCTGGATAGAATGAGTTTTCCCTATGGAATGCTTGTCCTTGATTGTTGAACCTAGACCATTCACCTAGTTGGGCCATTCCTCTGACAGTAAGCAAAGTGAAACCTCGAGAGAATGAGTCTACCATAGGGAATGAGTGTTTGGACCATTTCCTAATGGAAATGGTTGTCCTGCACCAACCTCCAAAATGGACCATTCTTCGAAATTGCTCACAATTGTGAACTTCGAAATAATGACTGCCCGACGAGTCGGACCATTCTACTTGACCACTACTCAGAGTGACTGCCAAGAAGAATGATTTTCCTAGATCATTCCCCCACACTGGCCACAAGGGGAATCGATGTCTATGGTACATCAACAATCTATCAAACCATTTTCATTACAAAAATGACTATCCGATCTGAACCATTTTCCGAATTGGAAAATGTTTGTCCGTCAGAATTCTCAAACCACTTTCCGAAGTAGAAAGGAACTACTCATCCTGAACCATTTTTCGAACTAAAAAATGACTATCCATAAATCAATAACACATCAGTGCTCCCTCCCAACCTAGGAATAATGTCTTCCTTTTTCAATAAGGAAGTCATCTCCATGAGCCCCAGCCTACAAGATTTTCATCTTGGACAGAGGTTTTACCAAAATATATGCTATATGATCATCTGTGGAGATATATTAGAGAACCACTTCTCTTTTTTGGACTTCATCATGGAGAATGTAATGCTTGACCTCAATGTACTTTGGTCTATTATGGAACACTGGTTTTCTATGAAGGCTTCATGTAGCTTTGATCATTACAATATATATCATGGTCGAATTCAACACTTTTGTTTCTTGCTAGCTCATGACATCGTGGCAAGGCTCAAACTGAAACATATTCAAGTAGCACTTCTTTTGTCATTATGAGAGTTTTCCATGGATTAGCAATCCATCATCCCAGACTTCTAAGTAACTATTCTGATACATTGTCTCTGTCATAGAAATTTTTCACCACACTTTTGTTGTATATGAGATACTTTGTATCAAGTTGCTTGAATCCATACAAGGTCTTCTTATATCTACATACATGGGTATCTTTCTGGTATACCTCAAAACCTTGAGATTTCTTTACATAAGCTTATTCCTCAAATGTTATATTGGGAGAACAGTCTTTTACAACCAACTGATGTAAACTTCAATCCATGGATACTGCAAGAAATATAATATCTCAGATAGAGGTGTATCTGATTTACAGGAACAAGTTGTTATCATAGTCTTCTCCTCCTTATGGAAGAACCTCTAGTTCTGAATCTTGCAAAGCTTCCATTCATAATCCTTTTTCACAATTTCTTATATATATTGGTCTTCATCATATCTTCCATTACTTTTGCTTGATTGCTTCTAGTGGGTTCAAACCAAGCTGGTAGTCTTGTGATTCTCAGTATAATAACTAGTTGTTCTGGATTTTCTTTCTTTCTTGGAATATTCATGTTCTTCCTCATGTTTCTCTTTAGCTCTTGGGTCCATGGATTCTTCTATAGATCCCATGCCCTGAAGATTCCAACTTCTTCCTTTCATCATAGGATCACGGATGTAGATGGACAACCAAGGATACTTTAAGGATTCTTTTCGAAGAAGACTTCTTCTAAAGTCAAATTGAACATGTGCTACTTGTCATGGATGCTACTTTCAATGGGAACATGGATAGATACTTCATAATCCTCAATGTATCTTACTATTTAGGAATAGATCCCTCCTAATCCTTGCTTCATGCATGCTCTTCTTTTGGAATTATGTAATCAGCTCCCTCCATCTAAGAGAGTCCACGCTTTTGTCTGCTTCCTTATTGCCTTCTGCAAAGTGTCACAAGTATTTTTCTAATTTCATCTTGATTACTGACTTCTTTCTGTTTTGACTTCTTCTGGGTCTCTTCAGGTTTGATTCTGATTTCATCTTATCTGGCAATTGTTACTTATATAATAGCTTCCACAGGAATTGTTACCAAAGATTGTCAACATACTTCATCTTTTTCATGTGTATTGCTTCACTTGTAGTTATCGTAATAACAATCATTATCCTTTTATTCTTCCATAGGTATTGTTTTCCTTGAACATATTTTCTTCTAAGAAATATATATACATGATATGTTTAGGAACTATGTAAACATGGTATGTACAAGAACTATGAATAATATTGTTACCTTGTTTTAGAAGAAAAAGTATGTGTTATCCTGCTTGGCCTTCTTTGAGGGTTCCCTTTCTTCTACAATTGATGCTTCGTGTGTTTCCTTCCTTTTCTTTAACTCATGGCAATGATTCTTGTAGTGGCCATATTTTTGACATTTGAAGCATTTTATTTTTGACATATCTTTCTCTTGATTTGGTTTCTTCCTTGAATCAAACTTTTTCTTATTCCTAAATTTCTTGAACTTTGTTGTGTAGGCTTGATCATCATCTCTCCTTTGGAATTTATCTTTTATGATAATCCTTGATTCTTCTTGTGCAGAGAAAGTCCAAATTTCTTCAAATGTGAGATACTCCTTCCTTTTGTTTATGCTTGCAGCAAATGCATCCCATGTCTTAGGAAGACCATTGAGTTCTATATTTACCAGTTCCTTCTCTGAAATGATTTATTCAATAGCTTGTAGTTGATCTCTTAACTGAGATATTCTCACAAAGTATGATGGTATGTTGTCAACATCATTCATTTTCATTTCACGGAGCTCATTATTCAGACTCATTACTTGTATAATGTTTCTGGCTGAGAAGAGGTTAGTTAGGGCATCGTACATCTTCTTAGATGAGTCAAGATGAGAGACCTAGGGTATCAAGTGGTATTTTACAGAGTCGACTATGATGCTCATGTAATTGGTGTAATTATCCTTAAACTTCTCCATAATTGCAACGTTCTGAGGTTCCTTCTCTTTCCCTTATTCAACCTGTGGTTCCATAATCTTTATTTTCATGATATCCAACATTTTATTCTTGGCAAGGATTAGGTCAATCCTTGTCTTCCATGCTCTGAAGTTAGAAGCCCCTTATAACTTGTTTTTTGACTTCATAGAGTAATTCATGACTTCTTTGACTTCGTCAACCTTTGACTTTGACCAAAAACTCAAACTTGATGTCTTAGCTTGCTGAGAGTACCAGGAGATGCACTGGGTTAGGGCGAACTAGGCTATCCAGAAATTAGGTTAATCTCTTCACTTAAGGTGCCTCAACAAGAGGGTTAATCTCTTCACTTAAGGTGCCTCAACAAGAGGGTTAATCTCTTCACTTAAGGTGCCTCAACAAGAGGGTTAGGGCTTCGTTGTCGCAGCAAAAACTGGCTACAACTACAACTGTAACTGAGAAAATATTCCCAATCTATCTTTCAGTGGTTAGACT
>SNQJ01S0106417.1:0-29880 GCA_010110895.2 Picea sitchensis | reverse complement strand
TGCATAAAGTTCTGTTAAAGTGCCACAAGTCTATAAATTCTTGTATCGAATATGGTCACCTTATGCAAAGTGGAAGGGAACAATATACTTACCCTAGAAGTGACATTTTGTGGATCTGTTGTGCTACCCTTCTTGGCACGTAGGTTGGATTTCATTGGTTTGGAATGAAGTGTACTGCTTAGAGAGGACAATGTCATCGATCTCTTCATGCATCGATGTGGGTCATATTCAATATCACTCTGCAAATATAAGATGGACATGTAAGAAATTCTGAAACACGTGAATATGTTGGTCATAACTATTGTTTAAATCTCCTTCCATATTGTGTGTGCATGAGAGAAGGTAACATTTGTTGTATCATTGTGAAATCTCACAGGTTTTTTTGGGTGGGTGGCTAGTCATTCTCAGTTGTGCTTAATCTCATTTTCCTGATTTAACCAAAGATGTTTTGAAATTGAAAATAACTTCAGTCTTTCACAGTTGTGTGATAATGTGGTGGTGCTATTAAAGGTGTTAATGTGATAGTAAGTTATACTATGAGTTCGGTATAGGGAAAACTTATCAACTGGTTGCTTTGGCCTTGTGTTAACAAATTCCAAGTCACTTGCATATTTGACGAAATCCAGAGCTAAAGAAGCTATAGACAAGCTCCTCTCAGGGAACAACAACATCTCCACAGACGCAGGTCCTTCTCCTTTTGTTGTTCAACTGACTGATTTCTCCTCCCAGTTTTCTTTGGATTTGGATATGTATCTTCAAATGTTAAGTAATAGTAATCCGTATACACTTCAACAACTAGTTTGGTATAATCCTCCTATTCTTGTTTTTTTGTTTCGGCTTCATTTCCCTTAGCAAGCAGTTTGGTATAATATTCATGTTCTTGTTTTGGTTTCATTTCCTTTAGGTTTTAGGTTATAGGAGGGGGGTCCCTTGTCCCATAAACAAGGGGGTCTCATACACCAATTTGGTGTGCTGGCTTGGCCGTGACCTTAAAAATAGATTATTATTATTATTATTATTAAAACTACTAAGAGGAGGACATGAGGCTTTTGATGCGGTGAGGAGAGAGGCAATGCATAGAAAATCGACTGTTGTAGTGTGAGGATAATGGGCAATACCTTTAAATTGACCACTCTTTATTTTGTTTTTTTAATATTTTTAAAACCTGACAAATAGCTAAAAAAATGGACACATACTAGAAGAATAAAGTCCAATCAACATGATTTTAACCAATAATAATTTGAACTCACAAATTTAGAAAATTAGGAAAATAAATTGTTTTTTATCAAAAATTTTGAATAATATTTTTTTTTAAAGAAACTTTGGGAATTAATAATAAACAATAATAAATTGTGTAAAAAAAATACAAAATGCACCAACTAATAAACCAAAATGGAATAAGTAATAACCAATCAACAATATTTGACCGCGAGGCGGAAGCTATAGTCCCTAATCATAGGCAAGGACTAACAAAATGAGATTCATGTATTATCCAAATATTTTTAACACAATCTTACATAAATTTGGTATAAATTAAATTTTATATAGATTTGGTATAAATGTTTGTTATAGAGTTTTAATGTTAGAAGGTTTTTCACAAAACTTTGAAAATAATAAAGTTTTATTTACATTTATGGTATTTGCATTTAAGTTTTATTTACATTTATGGCAAATTTGCTTGATATTTAAAGTTTGTTATTTGATTAATCTTTTTTTTATCATAAAAATCATTAATGTTACATTTTTTATAAGTTTATTTTATTTTCGATTTTATATAATAAATAAGATGTAGATACATATCATTGCCACAATGTAAATTTGGGTTTGTTTTTTACTTTGATGATATTGTTCTTATGGTGAGGAGTCCTTATGACCTCGATAAGCAATCAAGAATCCTCAAGGAATTTTTCTCTAGTACACGTATGATTGTGAATATTGACAAAAAAAAGGTTATAATAATTAAATCCAAAACGATCACCTACAATACTTTCGTATATGACAACAATAGCTTGGAGGAAGTGCCTTCATACAAATATCTCATAATCGATATTCATCACAAGCTCAATTGGAACTAAGGTGTTCATAAAATAATAAATGGAGGGTGTAAAGCTTATTATGGGATTGAAAACAATTGTAAATTAATGGACCTTTGGTTATGAGTTACGAAAAAACCCTCTTTGAATCTCTGGTCACTCCTGTTATCTTATACGGATGTGAAGTTTGAGGATGCAATATCTCTAGAGAATCCCGGAGAAAGATAGAGTAGATCCAAAATACTTTTATAACTTACAATCTCAAAATTAAAGACAATACACTCTATCATATCATCCTCATATAAGCAAGCCTTTCCCCCATTGAGAGCACAATTATGGCTAGGTACTTAATGTACAAGAGAAAGATAAACAACATGGACAACAAGAGGCTCCTGAAAAGTGCTTCGAAATCTAGAAAAAACTACCTATGGCTCAAGTAGGGATGGCATAAAGATGCGAAGTCTTGGATAAATCATTGGGGAATAAAGGAATAAGTCGTTACGCAGAACACTGATAATATTAAAAATATTATCTTATAAATTTAAGGAGAATATTTGGTGTGATAAAGAATTAGAGGATAAAAGAAAATTAATATACTATAAGGAGTTGGTCAACTCTAATATAGAAGATCAAACATATCCCTTTGTTTTGACTAACGTAAAGAAGAAAATCAACAATGCTAAAATAAAAACAAACTCTCATGAGTTGCATAGTGAAACTAGGCATTGGACAATTCCCAAAATGTCATGGGATGAAAGAATATGTCATATTTATGGAACTAAGAGGGTTGAAGATGAAAAACACTTTCTTTTACAATGTCCCGTGTATGCCCAAATTAGATCACAATTTCAAAATATTTATCACAATACAGACCTTCTTAACCTTCTAAGTCATCAAAACTATGGTGATCTTGGAACACTTCTCTTAATGATTTTCGAGCACAGAAATAAAATTTTAAAGAAATCCAAGTAATGCCTTACCTTTCATAGGGTCCGATAAACTAATTCTGGTCTCAATAGACGTTAATACGCATGAGCATTTATGAAAATTTTTGTGGATAAATTTAAGAAATGTTTGTGTATAGTTTTTATAATTTGGTGTAGATTACTTTGTTTCATTAAAAAAGAATTCAATTAGATATCTAATAATACGAAATTAGCTAAATGTCTACCAATATTAAAAACAATTACTTAAATTAATATTAATAACAATTAATTAAACTAACCCCTAAACAAAAATATATCAAATATTATATATTTGTTTAAAAAATTATGTAAATTTTAAAATATATAAATTTAAGTTTTGAAAATGATGTTAGGATATTTAGACACTTAGGAGTTAGTTAAGAAAAACTTGGTCTAATGTGTCTCTAGGTGAAAGTGTGTTTCTTTAGTATGCATTTATAGTTAGATAATCCGATGGTCACGATATGTTCCTGAAGTTACCCCCTCATACTAGGCGTAACTAAGTAGATCATCTCTCGAGGCCCACATGTAGTAGACATGGAGTGTCGAGAGTCAGATTGACCATTAGATCCTGCAAGGTCCCTCCTATTCATGACTGCATGATCATTCATCACCAACAACAGAGAAAAATCGACTACATCGACTTGAACTAGAAGGCAACAGTTCTTGCTTCATGAAGTAACGAGTCTGGTATCATAGTAAGTGTCATTTTAATATTTGAAGCATTTGAGCATGTTGCAAGGAATCATTTCTTGATTATGAAACATCTTCTTTGAATTTATAACTTTTTCCTAGTTTCACCTTGGTGACTGACATGGCTTCCTAGTAAGTATCTCACCCTAGGGAAAGGGGTTTCTATTGGGTGGTCCTTTGAAGGGTCATCGTTCCATTCCATTCCATACTTACCAACTTCACCCCTCCATTTCCTTACCTTTTGGGTTTTTGGGTTCATTGACCTAAGAAGGGATTGTACCTCATTTCATGGGAAGAAGGGGATAAAGGCCAATAGGTGTTGTAGCTGGGAAGAGATTAAAGACAATCATTATCCTTCTAGATGCTTTCCCTGAGGTCCTAAGAATAATAAAATGATTCTCCAAAAAATGAAGGACCCACAAAAGAAATCACATAATTAATAAATGTCCCTCTTGTTAAGGGGATGCATTGTGGTGTCTTTTACTTTCCATTGCACACGACACTCAATGTATCATAGCTTCAAGTGGCATTGTGGTGCTCTTTACTTTCCATTGCATATAGAACTCAATGTTCAGAATCTATTAAATTAAACGGATGGGTTTTGGAAAAATATTGAATTGAAAATGAAGGATGCAACACACCCTCTACAAAGGCACCCATACATGAGACAATGGGAGCCCTTGTATGTCAAGGACCCCATACCTAGAAGTCTTGCCCAAAAATCCACCTCACACTCACTCCATGACTTAGATAGGTTCCTCTTGGGAAACGTCCCTTGACTTGAGGATTGACTTACCCAATAGGGAACCATGACACCCTTCCCATACCTAAATTAGGAAACAATTATAAGGTCTTTAAGCATTAGTTTAATTTGAAAAGGGGAGTTTGTTACACATGTTTGGGTGGTTCTTGTATTATATATGGCTTACTTGGAAATATACTTGTGACTTGTGAGCCCTTGGAGGGTGTATTTCTTGTCTTTGCAGGACCTTGCCCGTAGAACATGTATTCATGGGGAGATGAGGGGCTCTGGAGCCTAGATATGGATGCTAGACCCCACGTTTGGGGCACATGAGATGGTGTACATTGAACTATAAATATGGAGGAAATTTCCTTTGGAGACACTTTGGCATGGCTGGATGACGAGCCCCCACCATCTTCCAGTTGAACGTTGGCCCTTGGAGGCCTAGACGTAACCCACCTAACCCATGGCGTAATCTGGGGGCTGGGGTTTTGATGGTTCCCTTGATGGATTGGTGGATGATGCACTTGATATGGACTTCGACCTATAGGAGAGTGACATATGGCCTTTGGATACCCAACATTCCATATCTTTAGCTTGGATGTCACATCCTAGAGCCCAACTTCACCCTTTTAGGGCACGTTGTCACACTTCTATGGTTTTACCTGATGTAAAATTTAATTTTGTAAGTTTGAAAGGGAAAATAAGAAGTAGGCCCTCTTTTGAAAATACATGAGTTTTCAATGAAGTCTTTTCATGGCTAGCCAACATTTGATTTTATCATCACACTCTACTATCACACAAGAGAGAGGAGGACTGGAATTTTCACTATCTTTGGTAATATTGGTCATTTTTACCCATGTACTAGGCTTTGTAGGACAAGTTTGGATGTGTACTTGATGATTTTTGGAGGAATTTTCTGCAATTAGGGTTTGTACTTGTCATTGTGTTGGTGAAGTAAGTAAATTTATGCAATTTTCATGTCATTAATGTTTTATTGTGAATTTTCTTGCTCATATTGAAGATTATTTGCTTGGCTAAAAACCCTAAGAGAGGAGCATAAGTGCTTCCTCCTATCACAAGGATAATTTCATCCATTAATTTGTGAAGGAATTCCTACCTAGATTTAAGCTCCTAAAGCCCTAAAGTTCTAGCACTTTAGGATTTTGATTACTAGAGTGATCTAATGACTCATATTCTCCTCAATATTAACAACTATATCGATCCATGGATTAACACCCGATTGGTACATGATATTTATTTAAAGAGCATGGAGGGTCATTTATCGACGATCGTTTGTGAGAAAGTCTCTTGTAAATCTCTCTGTAATATTTTCTTTGGCATTAATAAATTGCTCCAAGTGGCCATGTTGGTTGGGGCCGAATAAGACGTTCTATAGAACATTGATAATATTAAAAATATTATTACATCTAAATTTAAGGAGAATCCGTGGTGTGATAAAGAATTAGAGGGAAAAAATAATTAAGATACTATAAGGAGTTGAAGAACTCTAATCTAGAAGATCAAACATATCTCTTTGTTTTGACTAACGTAAAGAAGAAAATCAACATTACTAAAATAAAAACAAACTCTCATGAGCTGCATAGTGAAACTATGCATTGGACAATTCCCAAAATGTGATGGGATGAAAGAATATGTCATCTTTGTGGCACTAAGAGGGTTGAAGATGAAAATAAATTTCTTTTACAGTGTCCCGCTTATGCCCAAATTAGATCATAATTTCAAAATATTTATCACAATACTGACCTTTCTAACCTTCTAAGTCATCAAAACTATGGTGATGTTGGAATGCTTCTCTTAACACTTTTCGAGCATAGAAATAAAATTCTATAGAAATCCAAGTAATCCCTTACCTTTATTAAGGTTTGATAAACCATTTTTGGTCTCAGTGAATGGTAATAAGCATCATCATGCACGATTTTTTTTGTGGAGAAATTTAATAACTGTGTGTATAGTTTTTATAATTTGGTGTAGATTACTATGTTTCATGCAAAAATAATTCAGTTAGATATCTAATAATATGGAATTAGCTAAATGTCTACCAATATTAAAAACAATCACTTAAATCAATAACAATTAATTCAACTAACCCCTAAACAAAAATATCTCAAATATTATATTTTTGATTAAAAAAATATGTAAATTTAAAAATATATTAGTTTTATTTTTGAAAATGTTGTTAGGATATTTAAACACTTAGGAGTTCGTTAATATAAACTTGGTCTAATGTGTTATTAGGTAAAAGTGTGTTTCTTTAGTATGCATTTGTAGTTAGGTAATCCAATGGTCACGTTATGTTTCTGACATAGAGTGATCCGACGACTCATATTCTCCTTGATCTTAACGACTACATTGATTCATTGCTTAACACATGATTGGTCCATTATCCCTATTTAAAGAGCATGGAGGGTCATCTGTCGATGATCGATTGTGAGAAAATCTCTTGTAAATCTCTCTGTAATATTTTCTTTTGCATTAATAAATTACTCCAAGTGGCCACATTGGCTGAGGCAGTGGATGTTTCCCCTTCGGGGTTTTACCACATAAAAACATCGATGTGTTGATCTTTGATCTGGCTGTGTAAGTGGTTACTGAATGTGTTCTTCCTCTGTTGGAATACCTATGTTGTCGAAAAAATAAAAAAAACCTATCATAACTCAGTTATCAATTAATAATACAAATAATTATCATTAAATATTTATTATCTAAAATTAAAATTTAATATAATTCATTAAAAAAATTACGCTTTACTGAATTTATTTACAATATTTAATCATTATAAAATCTCTATTAACCACACATTAAAGCGAAGTTACCTAAGAACTAAAGATGCACGTTAATGCCATCCTTTTTTAAATGTTCATGTCTTATTGAGTGCATGACAATAAACATGCAACTAAGGCATTATTCTTTATTTAGTAACGATATAATAATTTGATTATGTTCTTTTCCTTTTAACCATTAGATGAGATGAGTAAACATGTTTAGAAGGGAATAGTTGATATGGTTAAATTTTAATAAACATAAAGATTTGAGAATATATCCTAAAATTATTTGTGTATTAGGTTATGGTTGATGTAAAAATATGTGTTTATTAGGTTGAAGTAGATATAAGATGTTATAATACCATATATAGTAGAGGCTTTGGTGAGAGCAATGGTTTTGGTTGTGCGGTGGCCTGGTGTTTTGATAGAACAAATGGTTTTTCCTGTGTAGTGGCATTAGGGTTTTGAGCCAATTGATGTTTTGGTTTTAGCTTGAGCTAGCCAGTTAGTCATTGGTTTCTTCAAGTTCTAGTTTAAGTCAACCAATGTTTCCTCTGAGTAGAGGGTTTTGTAAGAGCAATGGTTACAACTGTGTAGTGGCCTAGTGTTTTGACATAGTAGAGGGTTTTGTTTGTGTAGTGGTGTTAGGGTTTCATAGAGTGAAGGGTTTCAATTGACACATGCCCAATTTTGAATGATGTCCTAGTTCTTAATTTGATGGATATCCAAGTTCAAAGCTAGGTTTCTAACTGTGGTGGAGATCTAAGGTGGATAAACGATGAAAATGTTAGCTCATCATAATTCTCATATGACTATGGCTTCTAGAAAATGGAAAAAAGTTACATTCAAACTAGGCATAATGAGACACATGTTTCCTTGTCGTATGATTGGATTTTGGAAGGTGTAACAGAGTTAAGAGATAGAGCTTGATAGATATTTCAATGGAAGGAATTCCTCATTAGCTGACTTGGTTCACTGGATAGGGTAGGAATGGTGAGCGCTTGCAAGAGGTACAATTAAAGTCTATATTTTATGTAATGGTTTCTTTTCATTTATCTTTGAGAACCCAATGGGAAAATAGATAGTTACCATAGGGGGTCCCTGGCTATATAAGGGATCTGGTCTCATTCTTATCCCTGTAAATAAACATTTCAGCTATGCTACGATGAGAAGGGACCTACAACTATTGTGGTTGGTATCTTAGAGCTACTTCTTAACTATTGGAAGTCAAATATATTTAAAGCCATTGGAGATTATATTGGTTCATTTTAGCATGTAGATTCAAAAACTATTCAAATGGAAGGGGTTCCTCATCTTTTGATTCTCATGAGTACCAATGGGGGGTTGTTATAAAAAATATCTCTAGAGAGTGATAATTCAGTGTGGGTCCATGATATTGATTATTAAAGATTTCCTTTTCGATGTAGATACTACCACAATAGAGGGCACATTCTACATCATTGTCTTTAAAATGTCCTTTCATACAAATGGTGAAAATGAGTGATCATTCTGCCAAAATATGTGAAATTGGCTTTGGATTGTAAGGTAGTAAATGACACTCCTTGAGGAGAGATTCAAAAATTCTTGGTGATTCAACTTGCTCATAGTAATCTTGATTCTTATTTTATTATTGGAAAAGATTCTCCATTGGTGGATTTTTTAGGTGTGTTATCTCAATGAGTTTCAGATATCCTATATTTTCCTAGATTGTTAAGTGAAGGTGGAGAGGATTCCATGGATACAAATTTGCATAAGGGAGAATGTTTGGATCCTTTTTTGGTGCAACATAGATCTTCTTTTTCTATTGAAAATGAGGTTATTTCCTCAGTGGAAGGAAATTTTGCTTTTTAGACAAATTTGATTTTTAGGGTTGAGCAAATTCCCATTTTTGAGTGGGATTTAGACAAGGATGTTTTACATGTTGATAAATCCTGTTTGAAGAATGTAGTCAACCAACATGATTCCACAATGGTGGGTGGTATTCAGTTAGGGTTTCTTCAGAGTCTACATGATTATATCATTTTCAAAGGTTGTGAACATAGGCACAATGAAGTAATTTCTCTTGGCTCTCACATAGCCAAAGTAATAATCTCATGTAGGGGTAGGAAGGTGAAATTCATTCCACTTAATATTTCTCTATTGACACCTATTTCTCAAACTAAAAGGGTTCAAAGTGAAATATTTGACTGGAGGGATTTGATCATGGTAGCTGCAATCGTTCTCTTTGAACCAAATGTGATTTTAGTTTATCTTTGAGTTGTTTACACTATTGTAATAGTACACAAATATGGTATTTTGGTAGGAACATGCATAGGAGAGTGCTTTTACACACTATTTGATGTATGTGGAAAGAACTCAATCATGAGTTGAGTGTGCCCTATAAATTTTCTCTACTAGTTTTGTGTTGGTGTAGTGAATACTTGTTGGAAATATTTCTATTTTTGACTCACTAGTTCACTATTAGTTAACTGGAGCTAGTTATATTTTAGACTTTCCATTTTTAGACCATCACTATTATGCATACATGCATTCCTAAGGAAAAAATCACTGTTAGTTCTCTTTTCTTAATTATGGAATGTTCTTTACTATATGAATGTATATCTCTCATTCATTGTATCATTTGATTATTGATTATCTCATTGGAGTAGTGTTAATATATTTTCTCATTCTTCCATATTGAATCTCTCATCCTTTTCTTAATAAGATTTGTTTGTACTTGCTTTAGCTAGGTCTCCTGTGCAGGTTTCTATGAAGCATTGACATGGTATTAGAGCCGAGCTATTTGGAGCAAACCAGACAAGCTATAGAAGAGGGAAATCATAGTTTTTTAGCGTGTAATCCGTGCATTTGAAAGTGTTGCAACCTCTACTTATCGAAATGTGTGACAATCACAGGCCATTTTCCGGACAATGTCGTGGCCAATATTTTTTCACAGTTTTTGAAAGTGTCACAATATAGCCTTACATAGGGGTGAGACACTATCATAAGTGTCACACTGTATCCTTCACATAGGGTGTGAAAATGTCTGAGGCTACCCATTGGGACAATGATGCACTCTTGAAAAAGTGCTTTTCAATGATTTCTTAGGAAACTTTTTCTGGGTTCTTAAGAACCAGTAAGAGGGATGGATACGACACCAATTATTCAGTCAAATTTGGTGATAATCCTCACACCATACAATTATTTTGATGGAATCTGAAGGCCTAATTCCAACTCAAGAGGAAAGGATTGTAAAATTTGATGATGGCGACATAAACATAACCTACAACAATGATTGAGAAGACTAGATGGGTGAACCGTAAGGATGTGGTCACATGACCTCTTGAATTAATTTCAACTGATTTATGGTTTCATGTTTCCACATGCAAGACTCCAAAAGATATCTGGACCACCTTAGAAGGTCTTTTTGGAAAGTAGGATGAGATGAGAGGTCATATGCTTGAGGTAGAGTTGAATACCTTGGATCCTAAAAGTTTTGATAATATAAAATATTTCTTTACCGAGTTTAAATATTTGATAATGAGCTTGGAATCTTGTGGTATTGATAAGTCTAAACAAGAGGACTAACTTATTCTAACAATCTTGGCTAAGGTAGGACTAGAATATGTTTTCTATATCTCCACTTTCCATTCTGGTAGATATCTCTTGGGATCAAAGTGGAATATGCCTACCATGGAGAATTTCATTGATTCTCTCACACATGAGCAGGAGAAACTAATTTAGATGGGTCTAATTAAGGAACCCAAAGCACATGCACTCACCATGCAAGATTGAAAAGGGTCATCCAATAAAAAATCCAAACAAAAAGGAAAGGAGAAACATAAAGAAAATGATGGATATTCCAAACCCTTCAAGGATTCTTCAGGTTTCAAAGAATCTTCAAATTCCAAATAGAAGAAAAAGAAGAAGGGAAAGTAGTGCACTTATTGCAATAAACCAAATCATGAAGAATCCACCTGCATGAAGAAGAAAATTGATCTTAAGACACATGTACTTCAACAAAAAAACCATGGAAACCTCATTCTTGAAGGAGCCAAGAAGAAGAAGGAAGAAGATCATGCTCCTAAGAAGGTAATCATCATGCTCTTGTTGCAATTAATTCCTCATCTGATTCATGGATTATAGATTCTAGCACATCACATCATATGGAAGCAAAAGAGGAAGTATTTACCCCCTATTCTCACGAGGGATGATACTCTAGTAGCAGTAGCGAGAGAGGGAATAATGGAACTCGCCAATGGTAGTTTTGAGAATGTTTCACATGTTCCAAATCTTTCTATAAATCCGGTCTCAGTTTATCAGATCACTCAAATAGGTAAAAAGGTTGAATTTATATCAGATTCAGTTTATGTACTTGACATGCATGACAATTCCATTATTGCAATTGGTGAGGTAGATCACAAATCAAGGTTGTATAAATTCACTAAGTTTGTTGACCATAACACTTATTTACTACTTACACATGCTGATGATAGTAGTAGATTATGGCATTAGATATTTGGTCATTTAAACTTTAGGTACATGTAATGAATTTCCAAGCAAGGAATGGTCAAAGGCTTGCCAAACATTCACTTTTCTGAAGGGGTTTGTGAAGGATGCATTCTTGGCTAGCATCTTGAAGAGAAGTTTCAAAAGGGGAGGGCAAGAAGAGCTTACTCTTCCTTGGAGCTTGTTCACAATAATATCATGGGTCCATTTCCACATCCATCCATCACCAAAGAAAGGTATGTCCTCACATTTAATGAATATTACTCACACTATACTTGGGTTTAATTTCTCAGGCAAAAGTCTGAAGTTTTTTTGCATCTCAAAGACTTCAAAGCTCTAGTAGAGACACAGGTTGGGAAGAATACCAAGATCCTCCGTACAGACAATGGGGGGGAGTTTATCAACAGAGATGTTCATAATATTTGTCGTGAGGCTGGTATCCAATTGCAACATACAGTTCCATGCACTCCACAACATAATGGAGTTACTGAAAGGAAGAAAAACTCTCTCAAGGAGATGACCAGTTGCATGTTGCATGCAAGGTCTCTTCCTTCCAAGATTTGGGATGAGACACTTAACTGTGCTGCTTACATACATAACATATATCCTCATAGATCTGTTGGGGATATGACACCTTTTGAGGCTTGGACAAGTGGCAAACTAGATGTCACACACTTTCACAACTTTGGATCTCGTGCATGGGCCCGTATTCCTTCTGAAAAGAGGAAAACATTATATCCATAGAGCACACCTTGCATATTTGTGGGATATCCAGATGATGTGAAGGGGTACAGGTTGATAGATCCCTCTACAGACTTGTTGGGCCCCAACAACTCCCCAATATTTTTACAAAATTTAAAGGGCCCCTATTAGAATCTTGATAATTATAATGAGCTACAGAATCAACCTTTTCAAATAGTTCCATGCCTTGGCTTGCTTTGAGACAAACTTAAGACATTCACTATAGTATGAAACATTCATTAACCTTTTTCAAATAGTTCTATGCCTTGGCTTGTTTTGAGACAAACTTAAGACATTCAATTATGTGAAGGAAACATTATTTACAAGAGTATATGTCAAAACTTAGAAACTCAGAGTATAAAAATTTCAATTTAAACAAAACATTAATTATTATCAAATGTTTACTTCATTTAAATTATGATTATAAAAGTTCATTTTTTTTCATTAGCAAGTTTGACTATTTTTGAATACTGTGTTCAATACTTCATCAAAATTTATCTTATTGGTTTCTCATTTTCATAAAATCATTTGGTGATATTAATTTTCAATTAAATTTTTCATTTTTCATCTCATAATAATAATAAAAAATAAAAAAGAATTATCTATGATTTGTTTGATTTTGAAAACCAATATTAATATTTTTTCTCTCCATTTAACTTAATTCTAGAATTAAGATCATATTTGAAAGGAAAAATATAACAATGTTTGTTTAGAACCTATAGTTAGTTTAAATTCATTTTTATTTTCTGATTTTATTTTATTCACAATTTTAGGTTATTAATTTAGGGTTTTTCTGAGTTTCTACAAGTTTCTATTATCAAATATTTGATACGGATATGATCATGACTTGGATTTTTATTATCCAAATACGTTCAAGATGTGATTGATCCAAAATAATTTTACTGTTACATACCTTTTAGGAGCAACAATAGATAAAATTTGAAATGCGTCAAGATCAGATAGATGATTTTGCAGAACTGATTGTAGCAAATTTGAGGAATTTGGAGAAACGGTTGAAAACCCAAACCCAAATGGATACATTTACCTTCTGCGTAGATATTTTCCCAAATAAATGCAATGATTTGAGAGATATTTTGGTCTCTTTAGAGGCAAATTTCAGGTGGCAGAAATTAAGAGTGATGCCTGTGACCGTTCATTCTTTATAAATATATGAAAATATCAGAGCCAATGGAGATCCAAGAATTGGAGAGGAGGATTTTAACTTTCATTTTGTATATTATTTCTCTTGTAAACTTTTATTTTCAAATGGAGCAATGATAATGTGAATCTTTGGTAGAATGGACTTAGCATTTTCAAAGAAGAATATGAAATTTCGTATCATTAATGGTTTTGTCCCCTGGAGTAAAATGGTTTTATTTTCATTATAATATCTTCATATTCTTTGAAGAATTGATTATGCATTGATTCAAATAGTTTAGTCTTTTTATCAATGACATTGGTTAATTATTTATTTATGTATTAATTTTTCAATCTTTGAAGTCTATTATCCAAAAAAATTTCCGTGACTATAGAATGGACAAGTGATTCTAAAAACTTAATAGAATAGAATATATGCATTTTGGCTTAGCCTTTATTTTATAATTGCTATATTTTATGTTTCTTAACTCATATGCCAGCAAGGTCCTGATATCTTTAGATTAAATGATCTATGATGTACATGAGTATTATAAATACCATCTATCATTTGCTCTCAAAAAACAACATGCGGATTATATCTTCGATGAAATAGTCGATTTTATCTTTGAATTTTATATTGAACGATAAAATGCATAGATTGCTTCCAAGATTTTATCTTGTTGTAATCATGTGTAATCATGAGATCACAGGTTTATGTTTGTGTTTCTTTTCCGCCATTAAAACCTAAGTCGCCAATACATGTTCAATTTATTTAGAACAATCATAAGGTTCATTGCAGATTTCTCTCCTTTGGACATGGTGTCTGATGTTCACCACTCATGCAGATGCTTGATACACCTCACTAATGTAATCTGCATGATAGCTTCTTTGTATTTTCCTGTCATTTACATAATATTGAAACTAGAATGTATGGTCTAGGTTTGACTATCCACATGTTCATGTTTCATTAACTTTTTTTGCAAGATCTTTAAATTTATAAAAGTTCGTTAAATATTGTTACTTTTTGAGATGTTCCTTAGAAGCGCTCAATTTTCCATTGATTTTGTAAGTTTCTCGATTAAAACTGTACTCCAAACTAAAAATAAATCCAGACTTGTATATTCCTTCTCATTAATTACTAAACTACTATAGTTACATTTGAATATATATACATATATAGAGTAGTATTTAGTAATTAGTTAGTTATTCCTCTCTTTTATTCATTTCTTTTAGGATTCTTAGATTGGCTGGCGAGCTGATTAAACCCGCTGAACGAAGTTACACCAAATGGTTTTAGTTATTTAGACAACCTTTAACTGTAGACTCTTTTCTTCCAATTGGATCTGGACCTAATTTCATTTTCGCCCTGCTAAAAATTTAAGTATTCCAGAAGAGGGTCAGGCTCCATTTTCCTAATGATTAAATGTTTCACCCTTCAGCCTTTCATAACTCCAGATTTATAAATCCTTCTAATGTATCATCTTATAATGCACTACAAAGCAGGCTAACTATTTGGAGTCAATTTCTTCAAATTTTAAATGGCTTTGTTCACCGTGGTTTTAACATGCTTTTTAATGTCTCACTACTAGTTATTTCCAAAAAGATAGCTAATCTCTTTTTCAGAACTCACCTTCGATGGTGAAGAGAATACATTTGTGGAATTACGCTTCTGAACTTTTATAAGTGTTTGGCATATAGATACCGATTCTTAATGTTACGTGATTGTTAACTCTTTTCACCTTCCTAGGTCGGGTTAAGGTTTCATTCTGAATCTTTCTGCCAATTCTATTCATTATTTGTCCTAGCTTCAGATTTGTGTTTTTATTAGATTTTAGCAACCATGATTATGATGAATTAAGTGAAAAAATTAAGTTGCTTAAGGAAAGAAAAATGGTGAATCATTCAACGATTTTGCAATTAGGTTCATTCATGTTGGTATTAGATTCCCTTGAAAGAAATGCCACCTATTAATGAATGGCCGAATATTCCCGCTTCTCAGTAGACAAGCTAAGATCATCAATTTTTAACCAATCAATTGAGCACCACCACCCAATTCCCAAAATATTCAAATTTTCATGTTGATCTTGAATATTTTGAAGACCATCAATTTATGCTTTAATTTTCATTTTGGAAAATCATGAGTCACATAATGCAATTGTCACATCTAATCATTCTTGGCAAACAATGTCTCCTCCTGTCAAATAAGGAACCTTTACTTTAAAACATGACACTTGTCCCACTTCTATGAATGGATTTTATAACTGTTTCTAAAGTAAAATAGGTTGAATGTGAATTTGATAATCACGTGGATGATAAATCTTCCCCTAATTTAGCTGAACAAATCCATGATCAATCAATGGAGACAAAATCATTAGGTAGACTCATTAATCAACCTTCTATCCCTGAAGGATTTGTTTCAAATTTTCTCATGGTACGAACCAAATGGTCTCTTAGAAACTGTCTCGTATCTTTAAAAGAGAATACAACAGAGGTTGACCAGTTTATACAAGGAGAGGGAACAAACCATATTTCGAAACATATATAACTATCATTTCAAGAGATTCATTATGTCTCCTTAATTATTCTACATACTATTCCTTGTACCATGATATTTTTTATCCTAATGTTGTTCAATTGCATGTTCCATATTACCTTGGAGAGAAATCGCCAACATTATAAAATCAAGTACAAAGAGATTACCAAATAGAAAATAAAGAGGAAAATAATTTTACCCTTACGAACACATCAATTCCTATTCTCATCAATTATCTGTGGGTAAATCAAAAAATGATTTAAAAGAGTCTCAAATTAGAATTTCCATTGATTCATCCTAATTTGTGATTAAAAGAAGAATCTAGATTTTCCATGATCAATTATTTGAGGTATTGCGCATAATTAATAAATAGCTTACCAATGATGATTTATTCAGTAGCCTGTTTGGTTTCTCTGCTCCATTTAGTCCACTCCTCAAATAGATAATCTTGAAGTATTTAAGCTCAACGGAAAGTTTAAAGAGAATGAGACATTTCTTTTCTCCCATCGAGAATCATGATAAGTTCTCGCCATCTTGATTTGAACTTTTTACAAGATTCTTTTCTTAATAGTCTAATACTTTATTCTTGTCGAAATATTTTTCAGATCCGAATTTCACCAACCTACGTTAGTAATTGTGTACGTATTATGATAGGGTTGCATTGGTTGGAGTATTCATATCTCTAAAAGTTTCCAGGGAATGATAAGATTATCTCACTTTATTAAGAGATCAAGGTGGCAACTTTAACACACTCATTTTATGGTCCTTCTGATGGAGAAAATATGAACTAAAGGAAAATGGTCGAGGGGATGTGGGGTACCTCCTGCCTAGGTTGATGGTTATGTCAGGTCTCTATAACTCTCATAAGCTTCATAATCTCATTTTTTCATATTTTGTGACCCATATAATGACAAAATTGTGGAATGGCTGGAGGATTCACACAAAAAGAATGTTCAAGGGAATGGTAAAATCATGCTTACTTCATTTTTAGATGATGATTATGAAGGTAAGCATGATATATTTTTTTTTCGAGCATACCACCATTCTGATATAGTAAATATTTGATCTTGTTTGTTTCCATCATAGGATTGGAGTTACCCCATAATAAGTACAGCTAGCTGACTTCAATTTAGTATTTCTTGATTTCTTTAGGTGTTAGAGTAGGGTTTAGGAGTAGGTTTTCTTTAGTTTTATTTCCTTTTCTCTGCTTGTAATAATGCGCTATGAACACAAGTGGGCGCCACCAGAACCTAAGATTACCGTTGTTTCTGAAACTAATTTTAAATTTTTCCTCTTTCTTTTCATTGAATATTTTCTCATAAAATCCGGATCATGAAAATTTTAAAATGGAAAGTAAAGATAAGTAAATTTAAACTATCAATTCAACCCCCACCCAAGGTGCCATGAGAGTAGCATCTATAATGCCATCTTAGCCGAGGGATTTTCCTATTTCTTTTAATTTTTATTTTTAATAATAATGATAATGTTTGGTCAAAGTGTAACATCTTATGCATCACTATCTTAAGAAAAGAACTTGCTCGCATACGTAGATATTTTATATGATTGAGTTCTTTCCCTTTATTTTACATTGAGATGATAGTGGATACAAAACTCAAGTTTATCTTTGGCAAAAATCATTTCCTAAAAGTTTTTTTTGTCAAGCTTTGATTTCTTTGTGTACTTCTATTTTTGAATCCCATTAATAAATTTGATTCGGTTTGTTGTTGCTTTTTGTTTTCTTTGATATTTTGAATGAGTTTTCTTATCTTTCTTTTTGAATCACTTGGTATTTCATCAAAGTGAACCATTAACGGTTGGTAGCATTTATTTAAGATCAGGTTTTTCAAGAAAATTGAAATAGTTCTAAGAAGTCATGGTATTACTAAAATCAACTTTAACAATTGATTTTAAGTCAATTGTCACTATCATTTTGTCCTCAAATAATTATCTTTGCTAGAGTATTACACCGTAGATATGGTTTAAATCTTTGAGAATTAATGCATGATCTTTAAACTTTTAATGTCATTCATATTCTTAAGGAATCACTTTAAGTGCTTCCATTCTCTAGATGATTTCTTTAAAGGAAATCTAAAATCTATAAACTCTGATAACACTTCCAAGTTTCTTTGAAAGCAAAATAAATAACATGGTCAACTATTCAGCTGTATTGAAATTAACCTCCAGTATCACACTCACTTTCATTATCAAGAAATCTATAATTGTATTATTATTTAAAAGTGGCATAAGAGGGTTGAAAGAACTTATGTGTGGAAGTGTGTGTAAACCCGCTTGCACTGAACTGTGCTCATCGGGACAATGGTAAAATGCACACATGATATTCAAGACAACTTCGCTCTGGTAATCGAACAAGCTCCTCGCCAAGTAAACTAAGCAATGCCGGGTCGAGAGAGGTGGTAAAGGTGTATATGTTTCTAAATTAGTTTTTATGGAAGTATACATCATGGATACAACTATTGGATGGGATTAAAGTATTTGAGTAGGTTAAATTCCATCCCTGTTGAGGCTATGGACACTTCATTTGTGCAATTTGGCTAACTTATTGAAGTTCTTTTATAAATATTGTGACTCCTTGATTAAGACATTACTTCAGGTCATAATCTTCTACAAAAAAAAATTCCATTATCCTGCTATAATGAGCTTATCTTAATACCCATATGGTCTCAGAGTGAATTTATTTCAGAGCCTAAATCCTTTTATCAGCCTTATTATTTTCTTCTTTGAGATGAAATCTTAATGGGATCGTAGGATAACCTGCCTAACGTGAGCGTATATTTTGTTAGCCCCAACAACTCTCTAGCTTTGAAAATTAGAAAGGGCCCTATTAGAACTTTTGATAATTATAATGGTATTATACACAAACCTTTCAAATAGTTCCATGCCTTGGTTTTCTTTGAGATAAACTTAAGACATTCAATATAATATGAAACACTCATTACAAGATTATATGTTAAAAATCTTCCAGTATAACAATCTCTCAATTTAAACAAACGTTTAATTTTATCAAATGTGGTTCTCAGCCATTTAAATTATGATTATGTGTTCATCCTTTTGTTCATTAGCAAGTTTGACTATTTTGAATAATGTGTCTCAATAATTCATCATCAAATTTTATCTTGGTTAGTTTCTCATTTTCATAAAATCATTTTATGATATTAATTAATTAAATTAAAAAAAAAAAAAAAAAAAAAAATAATAATAAAAAAAATAAAAAAATAAAGAATTATCTATGATTTGTTTTGATTTTGAAAACCAATATTAATATTTTTCTCTTCCATTAACTTGAAGCTTCTAGAAATTGGGTGATATATTTTTGAAAGGAAAATATAAAAAATTATTTGTTTAAAACTGTATAGTTAGTTTAAATTCATTTTAGTTTTTCTAGATTTTGTTTGGTCTACAGTTTTTAGGTTATTAATTTTAGGTTTCTTTTGCTTCATGTTTTCACAGGTTTCTATTATCAAATATTTGATACAGATATGATCATGGCTTGATTTTATTATCCAAATACGTTCAAGATGATTGATCCAAAAATAATTTTGGATTGCTACAAATAATTTTATGAGCAACAATAGATAAAATTTGGAAATGCGTCAAGATCAGACAAACGATTTTGCAGAACTGATTGTAGCAAAACCTTGAGGAATTTGAAGAAATGGTTGAAAACCCAAAACCCAAATGGACCCATTTACCTTCAATGTAGAGATTTTCCCAAACAAATGCACGATTTGAAAGATATTTTGGTCTCTTTTAGAGGCAAATTTCAGGTGGCAGAAATTAATAGTGACGCCCAGACTGCTCATTCATTTTATAAATATATGAGAAAGATCAGAGCCAATGGAGATCCAAGAATTGGAGAGGAGGATTTTAATCGTTTCTCTTTTGTATATTATTGCTTTTGTAAACTTTTTATTTCTTTTCAAATGGAGTAATGGATGACTGAAATCTTTGGGAGAATGGACAAGTGTTTTCAAAGAAGAATATGAAATTCCAAATTGCTTAATGGCTTTTGTCCTGTGAGTAAAATGGTTTTATTTTCATTATAATATCTTCATATTCTTTGAATAATTGATTATGCATTGATTTAAATAGCTTTAATCTTTTTTATCAATACATGGTTAATTATTATCATTTATGTATTAATTTTTTCAATCTTTAAAGTCTATTATCCAAAAAATTTCTTCCAGGACTATAGAATGGACAAGTGATTCCAAAAACTTAATAGAACAACATATATGCATTTTGGCTTTAGAATTTTGTTTATAATGTTGTTATTTATGTTTTTTTAATCCTGTTACATGTGCAGGTCTGATATCTTTAGATTAAATGATCTATGATGTGTAGGAGGTTTATATTATAAATGCCATCTATCATTTGCTTCATCAAAATACAAATGCTGTGATTATATCTTCGATTTAAATAATGAGATTTATCTTTGAATTTTAAATTGAATGATAAATGCATAGATTGCTTCCAGATTTATCTTGTTGTAATCATGTATAATTATGAGATCACAGGTTTATGTTTGTGTTTCCTTTTCTGTCACTAAAACCTAAGCTGCCAATGCATGTTCTGAATTTATTTAGAACAATCATAAGGTTCATTGCAGATTTCTCTCTTGGACATGGCAGTTGGATGTTCACCACTCATGCAGATGCTTGGATACACCTCACTAATGCACTGACATGATAGCTTCTTTGTATTTTTCGTTCATTTACATATCATTGAAACTAGAATGTATGGTTCAGCTTTGACTATCCACATGTTCATGTTTCATTAACTTTTTTTGCAAGATTCTTTAAATTTATAAAAGAAAAACAATAAATATTGTTATGTGTTTTCTTTATATGCTTCCTAGAAGCAATCAATTTTCCATTGATTTTTGTAAGTTTCGATTAAAACTTGCATCTTGTAAATCATGTAAATAAACGAGACTTGTATATCTTCTGCTTAAATACAACTACTATAGTTACATTTGAACATATGTACATATATATAGTGTGTTTAGTAATTAGTTAGTTATTTCTCTCTTTTATTCGTTTCTTTTAGGATTCTTAGATTAGCTAACAGAGCCATTAAACCCGTCAAAACGAGTTACACCAAATGACTTGGGTTACTTAGACAACCCCGGACCGGACTCGTTCTTCCAATTGACGGACGATCATTTTCGCCCGTCAACAAGACTGGATCATCATTTAGTGCAATGTTCAGTTTGAGGAGAGTCCTTTGCATGCACCACCACTGAAACATGCATATACTCTTGTGCTTCCATTATTTCTAGACACTAGAGATGATGATTCCATACACTCATATGCTATATATTCAAACTCAGATTTAGAGGATTCTGTACATGGAGTTGAGCAGGTAGTATAGCCAGATGAGAAGCCAACGTCGGAGCTTCAACAGATGCCCAAGTAGGCAGAACCCACACTTCAGGTAGCAGGAGACCATGCAGGGAATCCATTTGATTCGAGGAAGACTTTATCTCATCACGAGGAGCCTTCTCATGTAATTTCAACTTCTAAACCAGTGATGACCATGCATTGCTATATGGTTCAATCTTCCGATCCACAGTGCTACAGTGAGGCCGTGGGAAATCCATTATGGGAAGCAACCATGGAGGAGGAGTATGACTCACTTCTAGAGAATCAGACTTTGGATCTAGTTCCACTTCCACCAGGGAGGAAAATTGTCAAATTCAAATGGGTCTGTAGGAGCAAGAGAGAAACAACTGGTCAAGTGAGTAGGTACAAGGCAAGATTAGTTGCAAAAGGATTTCAAAAAATTCATGGGATAGATTATGATGAGACATTTTCTCCTGTAGCAAATATTGACTCCATTCACTTAGTTCTAGCCATTGCAATAACCAAAGGATGGAAAGTTCACCAGATGGATGTGAAGAATGTTTTTCTTCACGGTGATATTTCATAGGATATCGACATGGAGAAACCACACAATTCATTTAGAACTCATCTTTAGTATGAATACTGAAGAAGTCACTCTATGGCGTCAAGCAGGCACCTAGAGCATATCATGAAAAGATGGATTCTTATTTGCTTTCACATGATTTTGTTATATGTAAATCTGATTGCAATGTTTACATGCTGAGGACTAATGACTCTTTGATGATTTTAATACTCTATGTTGATCATATTTTGATCACTGGTAGCTATGTTTCAACTATTTCCATGGTCAAAGATATTTTGCATGATAGGTTCTCTATGACAGACATGGGTCCACTTCATTTCTTTCTTGGTCTTGAGATTAGTCAGAGTGCTTCTGGAATCAAACTTTCTCAGGCTAAGTATTCCAGGGATATTCTGGATAGATTCCACATGACAGACTGCAAGTCTACACCTACACCCTTCTTATATGGGATCAGACTTGAGAATGACGATGATACACCATTAGTGGAAAACACTTTGTATCGACAGTTGGTGGGGATTATTTTGTATCTCACCCACAACCATCCATACATATCATATGTAGTAGGAGAAGTTTCCATATACATGTAAGAGCCCCATGATATGCACTAGAATGCTGCCAAGAACATCCTCATATATGTTCAGGGAAACATGATTTATGGGATTCACTATGCAGCTGGTTGCACATTGGATCTCATAGGCTTCACATATTCATATTGGGTTGGTGATGGCATAGATCGCAAGTACACTTTTGTGTACACTCTCAGTTTGGGATCATGCCCTATATGTTGGTCAAGTAAGAAGCAAACAACCATTGCTTTATCTTCCGCAAAGGCCGAGTACAAAGGAGTATTCAACTGTTTCATTTAGGCACTTTGGATTCAACACTTCCTTATCGAGATTGGTATCCAATTTCACTATCCGACTATCATATGGTCTGATGATCCAATACAATGACAATGAACCAAACACATTGAGGTCCACATGCATTTCATCATAGATATATTACATGATAGGATCATTGATCTGCAGTTGCCTCATTCCTTTGAACAGACTGTCGACATATTCACCAAGTCCTTCACTAGGTTGAAGTTTCAGACTTTGCGGGATCGTCCTGGAGTGAAGAACACAATTTCCTAGCAACTGCCTTTTCTTCTTTTGATGCATTGTCTTTGGAGGGGGGGAGGGGTTTATTCCCACGTGGTTTTCCCTTTTTCCTCATTTTTTATTCAACGTCATTAGTTGCATTGTACATGAGTACCTAATATGGCCTAGTTGTCGGGACTGATTTTTTATTACTCCATAGTGATATTCATGGGGTTTGTTGGAAATATTTCTATTTTTGACTCACTAGTTCACTATTTGTTAACTAGAGCTAGTTCTATTTTAGACTTTCCATTTTTAGACCATCACTATTCTGCATACATGCATTCCTAAGGAAAATCTCACTATTAGTTCACTTTTCTTAATTATGGAATGTTCTTCCCTATATGAGTCTATATCACTCATTCATTGTATCATTCGATTATTGATTAACTCATTGGAGTAGTGTGAATACATTTTCTCATTCTTCCATATTGAATCTCACGTCCTTTTCTTAATAAGCTTTGTTTGTAATTGCTTTAGCTAGGTCTCCTATGCAGGTTTCCATGAAACATTGACAATAATTTAGACTATGTAAATATTTATAAATTGTATTAATGAAAGTGAGAAACTTAGATTAAGTCAATATATTTAAAAACTGATATAAATATGGGAATGAAGGGGTGATCAACATCATGTGGTGAGACGAATGTCAATTATTAAAATTTAGAGTATGTTAATCTTGTAGTATATGGATCCTCTTTTTGGTCATAAATCTGGTAAAATTTTGGTAGAAATTTTAGGCATGAACATAGTTCTACAATGATTTAAGGCTCATTCATGGTGGAATGATATCTTTTAGGGGTTTTTCTCAATTCTGAATCAACCTACAGTGTCAAGAAAAAAATCAGAGTTTTGGACCGATGAGAACTCTAACTCTTTATATCACTAGATTTCGACAACTAGAGAGAAATTTGTTGCAATATTAGATGGCTCCTTAAAATTTACCTCTTTTGGTTTCATGGATTAAGCTAATATTGTAATGAACAAATCATCTTTTTGGTTACAAAATTTGGTAAAAGTTTTTGGCAGAAGTAGAGTTCTACACTGATCCAAGGCTTGTTCATGGCGAAACAATGCTTTTAGGATTTTTTCCCAATTCTAAATCGTCCCATATTGTCAAAAATTGATTAGAGTTTTGGATCAATGATAACTATGAATGTCTATGTCGTTGAATTATGGCCACTAGAGGGAAGTTTTCTACACGATTAGATGTCTATGTGGTATCACCCCTGACCTCTCAATGCACAAAGAGAACGTGGGTGTTTAATACACATGTAGTTATGGTCAAGGCATTTATTATGTGCCTAAGTGTTTACTTGACTAGGAATTACACATGACATGGCACACCAATATATGCTCCAATGCAATTGCATTAGTTTTGTTCCATCACTACAACCATTTTTTCATGAACAACCAAGTTCCAACACCTACAACAACCATTGAGAGTCCTACATCAAAGTTGAGTTCCTTACGTAGTCATGTCATCCATGGATTAATAGACCCATGAAACTATGATAGATCACCAATCAAGAATGACCAGGGGAACTGTAAATTTGTGTCAATATCAATGATCAGCTTGAACCAAGTTAATGCCTACAAAAGTGGTGACCAAATTTGTACATCGTGCCTAAGGCTAGTCGTTAGATTTTTCCCTCAATTATGTATCAATCATTAATCAAATCACTTGTATAAATATCTATCATATGTCCATCTATACATGCGACGATTTGATCACAATGTTCTTTAGTGTGACTCTCTTCACCTCCTTATTCACAAGAGTTAGACACACAAAGCTTTCCAAAGTAAGAAAAGCCTACAAAACTCAAGACTACCAACCTAGTCTCTTCTGATACAATTTTAAGACTTCGAGGTGCTACAACATCATCGTCTGCAAACAAAATCACCTAAAAAAATCCATTGGTGGTACATAAGGGGGTAGACTCCACTCATTCCAGATGCCTCTGGGTCTTGTGACAATAACATTTTTCCTTATGCTTAATGAAGATGAACTCTTAGCTAATCTAACGTAAGGTCATACTCTAGGACCAAAAGGTTGTTTTAGCCAGTCACTAGTATCCACTAAATACCCAATGTCTCATCTAGTCATTGCTAAAGCTACCAAAAAAGGGTCATGTAGTATCTAGAAGCACCTAACCTTTAGCCCCATACATGAACCTTGGATACTAAAACCCAATTGCAGTGTAACCTCATGCCCAAGAGGGTGGCACACAAAGCTATTGCAACTTTAACGATTACGAGATAATTTTGTCCTTTTCTTTGTATAAAAAATACACTATACATCTCTTGACTATGTTCTCACATCTAATCTATATTTTGTTGTGTAACAAATACTACACCACCTTGCATTCATTCTTTGGATCACTACATTTATTGCACTCAAGTTTATTCTCCCCCAACATATGTCAATATTGGATTTACTTCTACATTGTAAATGCTTTGCACTTTGGGTTATGCATCATTTTGGGTTCACAATTCTTCTATCCTTCAAGTAGACGATCCTCATACATTGTGGTCACAAAAACTTAACCCTTTGCATTAAGATATGCTTCAATAGTATTAAGATTTGCGATTATACACAATGTAAAGATAACAACTATAAGTTAGTTCAAAAAGTTAATTTCACTAATTGTCATCAATATTGTTAAGTATTTGACTAATTCTATCCCTTAAAAAAGATAAAAAAAATTTAAACAATAAAATTCATTAATCTACCTCTTTATAATTATTATTAAAATCTCTATCCTTATAAGAGGTGTTTTATGGATATGTATAATAATATAAAATTAAATCTTTAAAAAAAGATAAAAAAAAATTAAACAATAAAATTCATCAATCTACCTCTTTATAGTTATTATTAAAATCTCTATCCTTATAAAAGGTGTTTTATTGATATATACAATAATATAATATTAAATGAATTTAATTTGAGTAATTTTAAAAAATTGTTATCTTTTTTTATCAAAAATTAATTTTTGAAAAATGCTATATTAAATATTTAATGAGTATATTATTGTATTGATCTTTATTTTTAAAGAAATAATACTAGCACAGCAGTTAACTCGCAGCTGAGAACCCCGAAAGGTTGGCTGAGAACTCGTGCCATAAAACGTCTGTGGTAATATGAAACGTTTGGGTTTAAAGTTAAATAAGGTTAAAAGATCATTAATTGTGCCCATTGTCAATAGGTGTACGCCTTTCGGCATAATTATAAATAATAAATATTTAATTAAAAAAGACATTATAAACAAGTGATATAATTGCAAAGCAGTAAGTCCCTACCATAGAGAGGGCCATTAATTTACAGTACAACTGGTTAAAGAGCTCGCATAAACTAGTTAAAGAATTAGCAGAAATCCTTGGCAATGGAGAGAGTTTGGCAATATTAATTTACAATACAACTGGTTAAAGAGCTCGCAGAAACTAGTTAAAGAGTTAGCAGAAATCCTTGGCAATGGAGAGAGTTGGAGAGAGTTTGGAAATTTCATCCGATCCAATCCTCTCCTCCTTATGGTGGCCTCATCCTCGTTGTAGTAGCATCACCCTCTCGTCCTCTTCCTACAAATTCTTGAAACAAACAAGTTTAATCATTAAAATTAAATTCATTAAACTTTTGGAAGTTAAAGGTTTCCTTACTTTCTTATAAAAAAAATAAAAAATTAGAAACACAGATTTGAAGGCGCCACGTTAGTGTATTTGTGAGAGTCATGGCAGCTTGGGAGGAGCAGACGAGCTTCACATGCACGTATAGAAACACTTGTTTGGTAGTGGCAGCTTGGCAGGAGCAGCCGAGCTTCACATGCACGTATGAAAACACTTGTTTGGTGAAGCGTATGTCTGTCAAGTGTTGCAGTCTATTAAGCTTATGTCTGTCAAGCGTATGAGGTTAAATTGTAATTAGAGGTAATATCTAGTATTATGTATGGGATTAAGATTAAATGCTATTAAAAACACATGATTTTATTGGAGGTAGCCTTAGCCACTATCACAAGGGGCATTGATTTTTTTTTTGTATATTATTTAGGGAAAAACCACATTTTAATCTTGGAGTAAGACTTGCAAAATTACTTTTGATTGGATAAGAGCTCATATTCCTCAACCTAAGAAAACATGTTAAGGACCCAAAACCTATAAGCATGTAGTAGGAGTGGAAATTTACTCACTTACAAACTACCAATAGGTTATTTGAGATGGCATAGTTTTTCTTAAATAATAAGGATGCTTCAAGTGACATAATATCTTTATTGTTAATTGACAACTAAATTATGATAAATTTTAATGCCTTATAAAAAAAAAAAAAAATAACATAAACAATAAACCTTTATTTTATTTAAAAACAACATTATATTTATAGAATTTTTTCAATTTTATATTAATTTTTCCTTATTAAAATAAACAACTTTTATATTAACTTTTCCTTATTAAAATACACAAGCAAGGTACAAATGGTATATTTTAAAATATATACAACTTATATATTAATCAAGGATCTTTTTAGAGATGGTTAATTTTAAACATAAAATAATTGGAGAATAAATAATGAATTCTTAGAGACATTTTTGGAAAAAGTAAGCAATAACCTTTGTATGAAAGGGCAATGGGGATAGAGTCCAATTTCCATTGAAATGAATTGAAACATTTGACATTTCAGTTTGCTGGTCTCCACCATTAAACTGGAATATTGTAATGATGGAATATTGTTTAGGTTAAAAAATTGAACCTTTTTGTCTAGAGTACTAGAATTTACCCATGGCCCACATTTAGTAACAGAGTTATTATTAATCATTATGGCAGTGATATATTCTCTTTCTATTTGTTTAATGGTGCCTGATTTATAAAGTTTTCCACTATAACCATAATAATGACATTTAACTTTGCACATAATTTTATTGTGTCTAGATTGAAAAAATGGAAAATAAAGCAATGATTTTAAAAGAGTGAAGAATGCATTTCAAAAAGTACATTAAGAAATTTTAAAATAATTAAGTTTAATTATGTTTATTAAATTGTATTTAATTTTGATTAATAATATTAATTTAAATTTATAATTTATTTTCAAAAGGTAATCATGTAACGATGACTTTAAATTTTAAAAAAATCATTATATAAGATAAAAAATATATAATGAAATCAATTACTTTTTTGTTAACAATAATTCTTATAATGTTTTTTAATAAATAAAATGATATTTGGAAAAAAAATCGGAATAAAAATAAATAATTAATAATAATTCAAAATTAAAAGAATAAAAATAAATATTTAACAAGAAATAAAAAAAACTAAACAAAATGATGATGATGATGATTAATGTCCAATAAAACTCGATTGATCATAATCATTAACAATAATTTATAATTAAAAAATACAAATAAATAATTAATAATGATTCAAAGTTAAAAGAATAAAAAAAAATATTTAACAAGAAAATAAAACTAATTCAAAATTAAAAAAAAAAAAAAATATTTAACAAGAAAATAAAACTGATTCAAAATGTTAATGATTCATAATTAAAAGAATACAAATAAATAATTAACAATGATTCAAAATTAAAAGAATAAAAATAAATAATTAACAATGATTCAAAATTAAAAGAATAAAAATAAATATTTAACAAGAAAATAAAATTGATTCAAAATTAAAAGAATAAAAATAAATATTTAGCAAGAAAATAAAATTGATTCAAAATTAAAAAAATAAAAATAAATATTTAACAAGAAAATAAAACTTGATTGATCATAATCATAAACAACAATTCAAAATTAAAATAATAAAAATAAAAATTTACGTTAACTTTATACAAGTTATATATTAAACACCAAACTAAAAAAACTCATGTTTATAAGATATTGTTTTTATAATATAATTTAAAAAAAATATTTATTAATCAAAAAAAATATTTAGTTAATTAAGTTTAGTTTGGGTTATTGAGAGATGAGTGTTATTCTTTTTATATATAAGATCAATTCCTGCAAGTGAAACGTTAAATTTTTAATGAATATATTGTTATATTGACCTTCAGTCTTGAAGGAACTAATTTTCCCTAAATATCATTTTTGAAATGAAGAAAAATACTAAGTGGGTTTCCCGAATATATTTGATCAATAAATACATGAAAATATTTCATAAACATTAGATCCTTTTCTCAATGACATTAATGACATTAAATTGAAACACAAAACCATATCAATGCTTCATAATCATTCGATCCCGACATTAAACTTCAAGGGCAACTCCATTCAATATATGTACTTACCATCATAGTTGTATTATTTCTACATCATGACAACTATGTTAATTTCTAAATATTTTTTACTTCTAATTGTGATGTCTCTATTCAATATATGTATCACCATTGCACATTTTTTTTTCCTCGGAAATATTTGTAATTTTATTCATCCAAAAGGATCCAAAATTACATTCACAAGTACATGATGCACTTCCCCCAATCCATGGGTAAAAGAGTAGAAAAGAAACCTGAAAGGGCCTAGAAAAAGCTACAAAGCTACTAAAAATATTTACAATAATAAGGATTGGTAAGATCCTGCATCAAAAGCAAAAGACATAACTGCACGCCCAAGAAGGACTTCAAAGCGCAGAACCACAGTTCCACACTGCACGCTCAAATGATGGACCTCAAAGCACTGTACCAACCACCA
>SNQJ01S0106416.1:13922-29881 GCA_010110895.2 Picea sitchensis | reverse complement strand
GTTGGCACAAAGGATCAGATAGCAGATGTATTTACTAAACCTTTATCTAAAATGCAATTTTAAAGTCTCAGGGATCAGTTGGTGGTTTACCCTCTGTAATTTCATTTCAATTTCAAATATTGCACGGGCTTCATTATAAAATCAGACTACACAAGTTTATTGACTATTATTGATAGGGGGAGTTGTTGCTGGAATGATACATCTTTGCAAGTGATTTTCTTTTCTCAGGGGGAGTATGGTTGATTCCTTTGCCATAGATGTCAAAAGGGGGAGAAGAGATTTAATTTTTTCCATCAATGCCAAAGGGGGAGTTTGTTGGCAGGGCTTGCAGTTTGCACAGTAGAGAAGTTTGCACAGGACTTGGTTTTTGTCATTAATGTCAAACTTTAAATGTTTTCCATGAATGCCAAAGGGGGAGTTTGTTGACAGGGCTTGCAGTTTGCACAGTTTGCATAGTAGGGCAGTTTGCATAGGACTTGGTTTTTTTCATTAATGTCAAACTTTAAAATGCCAAAGGGGGAGTTTGTTGGTCAATTTTCACAGGCATCGTGGATTAGTTTGCACAGGCACGGTGGTTCCTAATTTGGAGATCAACATGCCTCTTGACATACCGAAATGAAAAACTGTGAAGAACCCAGGAAGTGAGCTTTTGGTTATAACTTGAGGTCACATGTGAAATGAGCCTTGGAAGAGGAGTCAACACCCTTAACTTGAATTTAGGAGACCGGAGATTGAACAACACATGACACATCATCCTAAGTAACGTCACTATGATACGTCACTCCGGGAATTTCTATTTCAGGATTTTTGCATGGTAAGAAAAAACTCCAACATCACAAAGTCCCGAATGTCGAAATACCGAAAGGGACACACGTCGGATAATTTTGGGGATCGCGACTTGGAGTGTCGAAACATTTCATCACAGAAACACCAAAATGTCGAAATGCCAAAATGCGAAAACACTGAAATGCCGAAATGCTAAAATATGAAATGTCGAAAGGGACTATTGTGAGTCTCGAAAACCCGAAAGGAAAAACGTTGAAATCTCGTCAGCCGTTAGATTAAGAAAAGAAGGGATCATATTATGAAGTTTTGTGGACTGTTGATCAAGATCCATTTTGGGGATCGCAACTTGGAGTGTCGAGACACTTCATCACAGGAATGTCGAAATGTCGAAATGCGAAACGCCGAAATTCCAAAATACGAAACGCATTTTAGTTAAGCTCGTGATCATAGCTAATGGGCATATGGTTTAAGCACAAGTGTCTTGCTGAAGCACTCGAGGGTTATTCTATGCTAAGAGAAAACAAATGTATGATCATCAAATGATGCTGGTTAAATATTTAAACTGATCATGTGGCTACTGTTCTTCTTGAGGCCTTGACCAATAATGATCACTGTAAGGTATTTATTCAATTATTGTAACTAAATCTTTGAAGCCTGAGGGTTCGAGTGTATGCTTTGAATGTACAGGGTAGAAATAAGTGAAATTGGGTGAGATGAGTGTTGGTGCATATGGAATTAATGGTACATCCGTATCTCTAAGGTAAAATTCATTTATGTAAATGAATATAAAACCGAAATAAAATCATACAGGGACAATGAGAAGAAATGATGAAGATATAGTAGAGATCAAGGGGAGAAGAATGGATTTTGATAGGATTATATAAATAGAGAGGACTTGAATGATGAATCATTTTCCAGAGAAGATAAAGAGTTGGTTTGTAGGTTCTTAGTGACAGAGAAGGATTCCAGGGTGGTAGGGAGGAGCAAGGGGAGACTGTAAAAGTCTCTTGTACAAGTTGGTGCTTGTACATATGGGAGTTGTAGATTACATTCAGTAGGTGCTGAAGAAACAGAGGTAGCATCCTCATGTGGGTTGTAGCTCAGATAAAATAAGAATGTAAAGAGGAGTTGGAGTTTTCCTTTCATTCATAAAAAGAATATGTTTTTCCCTTTTGGGTTTCCTCATGAAAAATCACTGTGTCACTGTTTCATTTATGTGATTGTATATTTATTGGTTAAATGTATTACTGCAAGTTAAATGTCAAAGGCATGATTTATTGATTAATAAGTAATCTTCTTATAAAATGAAAGAAATTTTNAGATAAAGAGTTGGTTTGTAGGTTCTTAGTGACAGAGAAGGATTCCAGGGTGGTAGGGAGGAGCAAGGGGAGACTGTAAAAGTCTCTTGTACAAGTTGGTGCTTGTACATATGGGAGTTGTAGATTACATTCAGTAGGTGCTGAAGAAACAGAGGTAGCATCCTCATGTGGGTTGTAGCTCAGATAAAATAAGAATGTAAAGAGGAGTTGGAGTTTTCCTTTCATTCATAAAAAGAATATGTTTTTCCCTTTTGGGTTTCCTCATGAAAAATCACTGTGTCACTGTTTCATTTATGTGATTGTATATTTATTGGTTAAATGTATTACTGCAAGTTAAATGTCAAAGGCATGATTTATTGATTAATAAGTAATCTTCTTATAAAATGAAAGAAATTTTATACAACTGATTCACCTCCCCCCCTCTCAATTGACTTATCCTGTTCAACACTTTCTGCAACTCCATTTTGCTGAGGTGTATATGGAGTAGTATTTTTTCTTGCTATACCACACTTCTTACAGAATTATTCAAATTCATTCCCGTAGAAATCTTCGCCATTATCTGTCCTCAACACCTTAGTTCTTTTCTCTGTTTGATTCTCAACAAGATCCTTAAACTCGTTAAACATGTCAAAGACTTCAGATTTCTTCCTGAGGAAATATATCCAAGTATTCCTTGAGAATTCATCTATAAATGAGACATAGTACACATATTTTCCCAATTATGGGACCGACATAGGTCCAAAAACATCACTGTGAACTAGCTGTAAAATTCCTTCTACCCTCGTTGCACCAGAAAGGAATCTTACCTGATTCTTCTTCCCATATACACAATGTTTACAGAAACCAAAATCCAGAGAGCAGTTAGACATACCTTCAACCATTCCTTTATCGTGTAGTAGTTGAAGACCCTTCTCTCCGACATGCCCCAGTCTTTAATGCCACAACATAATATTTTCTCTAGAGAATGTAGGATTTCTTTCTTCTTCAACTCCAATATCAGGAACAAAGGAACTATTACACCCATCACTAATAGTTATTCCTTGCATCTTATACAGAGTTCCAAACCGAACTCCTTTCAACAACACCATTTCTCCTCGAACCATCCTGCAGGTTTCCTTTTCAAATATTGTTTTTACCCCTGCATCGTCCATTTTTCTTACATAAATAAAATTTCTGGCCAAACCTGGGATGTGAAGAACACCAGGTAGTATTATAATCCTTCCATATATGATCCTCAACTTGAATTTTCCTCGTCCTATGATTTTGATTGTTGAATCATCACCTAAGAAAACATTACCTCCATCATACCTTTCATATTCACAGAACCACTCCCTGTGGGGAGTCATATGAAAGGATGCACCTGAGTCAACTAAACATGCCTCATGATGTGAATGTGTGCTTGAAGAAGCCAAGTACACATCCCCTCCTTCCTTCGAGGTCTTTTCTTCTGTAGAAGGATATTCTTCAGGTCCCTTCTTTTTCTCAATTTTGGATCTACACTGGTTCTTGTAGTGCCCTTATTTTCCACATCTCCAACATACCTTTACAAAATTTTCGATAGATTTAGATCTACCCTTAGAATTAGATCTCCCACTTGGGAACTTAGATCTATTTCTTTCCTGGGAGTGTCCTCTTGAAAATAATGGGTATGTGTTATGTCCTTCCATATTATTTTGTCTCATATCCTCCTACAATAAGGATGATACCACTTCATCAAACTTCAAGGAATTTGTATTACTACCTATGGCCACAACCAGAATATCCCACGAGTCTGGTAAAGAACACAATAAAATGGTACACTTATCTTCATCTGAAATTTTAATCTCAACATATACTAGCTGACTTACCATAGTTTTGAAAGTGTTCAAATGCTCTGCCACTGAGTCTCCATCTCTCATCCTCATAGTATACAACTTATTTCTCATGAATAGTTTATTTACTAGGGACTTATACTTATACAACTTCCCCAACTTATCCCATAAACCCTTGGTTGTAGCTTCCTCTGACACATTCAGTAGTACTGAATCTGAGAGACACAGACGGATTGTGCTCTTCGCCTTTCGATCCAAATATTTCCAGCCATCTGTTGAATTTCTTGTAAGTGCAGTACCTGAATCGACCGCAATCCATTGATCTTTGTCCACCAATATATCTTCCATATTGAGCTTCCACAACTCAAAACTTTTCCCATTAAACTTCTCGATATCCATTTTCGAATTGCTTTCCATTTCTTTTCACCTGAAAAATCAATACCACAGTTCTCCCACTATAACAAGGATTATCACAGTCCCAAGCCAAAGCATTTACCACAAAGGCGTCCCCATGAAGCCAACAAAACTATGATACCAAATGTAGATTTTAACCTTGTACAATATTTACTGCAAACAGATTTTCAATAAAAGAACAAAAAAGATACAATGGAAAATACAAACATTACACATAGATTTTTCCCCAAGAAACCTAAACCGGGAAAACCATCATATTCTATATTCATTCATAGTGATACATTGTTTACAATACAATATACATATAGGAGCCAACGACATCCAAAAACCTAACCCAATGATCTTTATTAGTCAACAACCCTAATTCCTTAACCGAAAATAGAAAACCATAGGCAAGAAACCATGTGTCGAAAAACCACCCAAGAATGGACACGAAAATCGAGGCAACATGAAAAATGAGGAAAAAATGTGACACATTTCCCGCGGCAATTTTTTTCTCAAAGAATATAACACATACCCAACAAGAACCAAATATCAAACTAGCATAAAAAACCTCAGAATAAGTACTCAACTCCTTGACAAAGAGAAAATTTCAGATAATAAGCCTCTTCGAGGTGGAAACCTCCTTATACACCACATAAATTTACAAATACAAGATGATTCCAAATGAAAAGGTCTCCTTGGTTTATATAGGAGACTAGGAGTCGCAATTATAACTAATGGATCCAAACCGACATAAATAAAATAACAATACTAATGCAATATTCCCCAATTAAGGGGTAATGTGCCAATATTTAGGGCTTAACAGTGATAGTATGTGCTAAAGTTCATATTTGTTCCAAATACTTTGAATAAACCTTTCCAAAAGTTTGATGTGAACTTGGAATCTTTGTCAGACACAATTGTCTTAGCTACACCATGCGGTTTACCAATTTATCGCATACATGTTTCAACAATGTTGGTTTCCTTCTGTGCTGACTTCAATGGATTAAAATGGGAAGCTTTAGTAAGATTTCCCACCACTACCATAATAGAATCATGTTTCTTAGTGTTTCTAGGCATATTAGTAATAAAATCCATGGTTATAACTTCTTAATTCCACTCAAGAATGGCCAAAGGTTGTAGCAAACCAGTTGGATGTCCAACCTTGACCTTTTGACATTCAAGGAATCTAGCAATAAAATTATTGGGTTGTTATATTATTTGCAGTAAAAGTTGAGGTGGATCGACTAACAGTTGAAGTCGAAGGTCAAGGTGGTTCGATCGAGTAAAGATGAAGTTGAGGTGGATCGACTAACAGTTGAAGCCGAAGGTCTAGGTGGTTCGATCGAGTAAAGTTGAAGTTGAGGTGGATCGACAACAAGTCGAAGGTCGAGGTGAGTCAAACGAGTAAAGTTGAAGTCAAAGGTTGAGGTGGTTCGACATGGTAAATACATTGACAACAAGTAGAATAGGTCAACCAACAAGAGGTCGATAGGCAGGCGTGTGGTGATTGACTGAAGAACTGAATGAAGGTCGAATGGTAAACGATGAGTAATCCGACTTGGTAGTCGACTGTAAAAAAAATTTGATATTCATAGGATTTGTATCAAATGATTTGCATGGATCTGTAACCATTTTTAGGTGCCATTTATTTAGGGTTTTTCTTGTTGCAAATCCTATAAAGAAGGAGTGTTGCAAGGATGAAAAAGATAATCAATGAATCAAATAATAATTGTAGAGGTTACTGGTCATGTAGATGTAATCCAAATTGGCTAAAGGGTTTTTCTTGTGTAAGCAAGAGGGTATCATGTCGATTAGGTCTTAGGTGTGGACCAAGGTTAGACATGTAACCTTTTATTCTAAATGAATGAGACAACAAGGAGCAAAACGCTCAAGGAATGTTGGTTTTCCTGGTTTGGGTTTCCAGGGTAAATTATCTGTGTATTGTGTTCTTGATATGTCATTTACTTTCTTTATTAAATATTTATTCCTCTCTTCTGCTAGGTTTAGTGTGGAAGTGTGTCTCATTTCCTAACAAAAATCAACAACCTCTTTTTTCATGCCTAACCAATAATATTTTTTTTTACTACAACAATTGTCTTCTAGTAGCCTGGGTGTACTGCCTAAGGAACCTTATGCATTTATGAAAATATCATACTTTTCAACTCATGATCATTTGGAACATAGACTCTACGCCTATAAATGAGAATTCCATCCTCTTTTAGCTCATAACCTTCCAATTTTTGCTCCGACATACCTTGTTGTAAATTCACCTTTATGTCCACATAACGTTGATTCGATTTAGAAACCTATAAAATTATGTCTCTCAAATCTTATTTGTACATGCTAATGGTTGTAGCATGCATCTCATGCACCCTTATATTTAATCCATCAACCACCTTGTTCTCTTTTCCTCGAATATGCTTTATGTCAAAGTCATACTCACTAAGGAATTCTAACCACCTGATTTATCTGGCATTTAAACTTGGTTTTCCAAATAGATACTTCAAACCACTATTGTATGTCCTTAGCTCAAATATTTTACCCATGAGATAGTTCCTCTGCATATTCAAGGCATGCACTATGGATTCCAATTCTAAATCATGAGTAGCATAGAGCCTTTCATGTTCTTTTAACTTTCTTGATTTTTAGCACACCACATGTCCATTCTGACTCAGGACTCCACCGAGCCCTTCCTTGCATGCATCCGTGCACACAACGAATTCTTCATTCGAGTCATCAATTCTCAAAATTGGTGCACTTGTCAACACATTTTTCAAGTGCTGAAAAATTCTTACACAATCTAGATTCCATTCAATCTGGCACCTTTATTTTGCAAGGATGTGATTGAATGCACAATGTTTGAGAATCCTTCAATAAACCTTCTATAATAACCTACAAATCCCATGAAGTACCTCACCTCTACGACATTTCTTGGTTTTGGCCATTCCTGAATGGCCTTTATCTTTTCCGGATCCACAACTATTCCTTCCTTGGAAATCATATGACCCAAATAATGAATCTGTCGCTAGTAAAATGAGCACTTGCTCAACTTTGCATACAACTAATGTTCTCTCAAAACTTGTAGCACCATCCTCAAGTGGTTCTCGTGATCTTCTTCATACTTTGATTAAATAATTATATCGTCCATAAATACAATGAAAAACTTATCTAAGTAACTTCTGAAAACTCCATTCATCAAACACATGAAGACATCTAGAGCATTTGAAAATCCAAATGGCACCACTGTGAAATCGTAATGTTTGTACCTTGTTCTGAAGGTAGTATTGTTGATGTCCTCTTCCTTAATTCTCACTTGGTGATATCCAAATCTGATATCAATATTTGAAAATATCTGTGTGCCCCTCAACTGATCAAAGAGGTCATCTATCCTTGGCAAATGATACTTGTTATTTACTATTACTTTGTTCAACTTCCTGAAGTCGATATAAAGTCTCAACATACCTTCCTTCTTCTTCACTAACAATACTGGGGCACCCCAAGGTGACACACTTAGGTGTACATACCCCTTCTTCAGAAGCTCTTCAATTTGCATGTGCAACTGCTTCAACTCTAGTGTACTCATCCTATAAGGAATCTTGGATATGGGTGTTTCTCCTAGCATCAAATTTATAGAGAAATCAATATCCCTTTTTTATGGAAACCCCGATATCTCTTTAAATACATACTCAAATTCTTTCAGTACTTCACAGTCTTCAACATTTGTCACTTTTTCCTTAGGTGCCTCTTCCACGTGCACGGCAAATACTTGACATCCTTTCCTGTGGATTTTATTCAATTGCAAGGATGAAACTTCTCATATAGTTACAACTCTTGGAATTCCTTGAAATATTCTTAAGTTTCCTTCCTCATACAAATAATTAAATTCCCTATTGTAACAGTCTAGAACAATAAGATGTTAGTCCAAACAATCCATACCAATGAGGAAATCATATGCACCCAAATGTATAATATTAAAATAAAAATTTGTGCGCAGTCCATTCATTTCCATTTTCCATGCCTTAACCATCTCATTAATTTTCCTTTTTTTTCCTGTAGCTAACTACACCAACCAAGGTTTTCCAAGATTCCTTCTCAGTAATTGGAATATTTTCACCATCTTAGGATCTAGATAACTATGACTAGCTCCTAAATCAATTAAAATAGTAATGGGTTGGTCGTTAATATTACCTTCCACTTAATCATGTGTGATTGAAACTCAACTTGCTTGTTATCCAACATTGCATAAATATTAGGTTCATTTCTTCTCATATCTTCAATTGTCGCAACTAGTTGCACACTATTCATAATCCTCACCATATCACCTCTTTGAGGACAATCTCTATGAATATGATCTCCACCAAACTCCAACATTGAATAGGTTGTTTATTTTCTTTTTCTCTATTGTCTCCGTCATTCTAGGCTCCTTGCTAGTTGGTTTTCCTTGCACAACATTTCTAAAAAATGGTGTCTTAGCCCCCTTATTCCTTTGTTCCACCTTGCTTCTCATATTGTCTTCCTAAGCATTTTGGAAAAAGGGTCTTCCCCTTTGTTGATCATAAAGACATTTAGTGCACCTTATGTTTTCCTCCAATGTCTTGGGGTCATCATATTGTATCTTGTCACTGATAGATGAGGGCATCCCACTCAGGTACCTCTGAATTTTAACTTGCTCATCCTTGATGAATGCGACATATTTCAACATCTCTATGAACCTTCTTTCATACTCATCTATCGTCATACTCCCAAGCTTGGGTTCAAAGATATCCTTCATTTTCATGTCATAGTATCGCTTGGTTAAGCATTTCTTTTGAAAATACATCTTGAACTCCCTCTAAGTAACCTTCTTCTCATCAATGTGTTGTGTTATCCCCAATTACTAGGGATAACTAAGGAGATGATGTTTGGAGGCCCTCAGGTTGCAGACATGGAGTATCGAGAGAGAATTTGACCAAGAATGTCTACTTGCATAGACATAGACCCACCTCACCACCATAGTTATAGGTTCATCATGAGGATATCCACCACATCAGATGGCTTCCAGAAGACATTGGGTATTGCTCCATGAGGTACAAACCATGTATTATGGTGAGTGTCATTTCAATTTGAGGCATTTGAGTTTGTTGCATTTTAAACTGATTTTGATTATGTAACGTCTGCTTGGAAATTATGTTATTTGCCCTGTTTCACCTTGGTAGTTGACATTGTTCCCTAATAAGTGGGTCACCCTTACATATAGGATTTCTATTGTGAGTTCCTCTTGATGATAAATCGTTCCATTCTTGACCATACTTGTCACTTTCCACATTTCATCCCCTCATCTCCTTACCTTTTGGGATTATCAGGTGTACTGACCCAAGAAGGCATTGTCCCTCATTTCATGGGAAGACGGGGCTAAAGGCCCATAGGCTTGTTTCTGAAAAAAGATAAAATCCATTCATGGACCTTCTACATTCTCACCCAGGGATCCCAAGGACAATGAAATTTCTCTCGTAAGAAAGTGATGGGACCTATAAAAAATAACTAATGCAAAATTCCAACCAAGGTGGAGCATGTGTGGGCATTGTTTTTCATGCTTAGGTAGAAACCCCACACATGTTTTTCAACTTGGGGAAGCATGGTGTGACCAGGGTAGAGTCAAGGTGGGAACTTTTTTTCATTCTTAGGTAGAATCCCCACCTTGGCTTCAACTTGGAAACATCTTAAAAGAGAAAAAGGAAATAAATGGGTTTGGAAAAAGGATGCATTGAAAACAAAGGTGCAACTCACCCTCTACAAAGGCACCCGTAAATGAGATACTATGATCCCTTGTATGTCATGAACCCCATGACCAAGAGTCTTTCCCCCATCCATGTCAATTTGTACACATGTCTTAGAGAGGGGCCCACTTTAGGAAACACTCCTAAACTTGAGGTATGATTCACCCAATACACCACTTTTTCAATCCTCCCATACTTAAAGTTGGAAAATTGTATAGGGTATTTGAGCACTTGTTTGTTTGATGAGGTGGTTTTTGATGTACATGCTTATATGGATCTTTTGTTACCTTGATTTACTTATCATCATTAATTTTACTTGAGATCATTGGAGGGTCTAGGCATTGTCTTTGTAGGACCTAGTTGGTGGACAAATTTGGAAGAACAAGCCTAGCTTGGGTTTCCTTGGGGCTTGAATCTCACAGGTTGGATACCATGGCCCACACACTGGATGACGATGATATCCTTTGGAGGCCACATGGATACCTTGGAGGACCTCACCTATACCCCTAATAGCCCAACAATTTTCCTTTGGATGCCAAAACGTCACATTTGGAGGGCTTGACATATTGTGGGGCTAAGATTTGGGGTGGTGGTGTTGATTGACTTAACACTTGGCACGTTTTGATGGAAGAAGGCATGGATTTAATGAATAAACCCTAGTTCTTGAGAGGGAGGACCTATAAGTCCCACCGACTTCCATCCTTGACTCAAACGACTTGCAAAAGTTGTCAAAACGTCACCCTAGAAGAGGGATGACATGACATTAGGGTTTTCTTATGTGCATCTTTAAAAGTTAAATTTGAATCTTATATTGTAAAGGGGAAAAGTAAGGTTTTTTGACCCCTTACTTTGTGGTTCACCCTAAAAGTAAGTGTAAAAACCCTTTTAGTAGGATATGAATGAAAAGAGATCACTTCTATTTCATTGTTATCATAACTCTCCCGTCTTGGAGAGGATTCTTGGCTGAAATTTGCACCCTACTTGGGAAATTTTGTATATCTCTCTTGATACTATCTCTTGTGATGGTTTGTCTTGGCTATTGGATGGATAAGTAAGGAACTATATTTATTGGATGTTATTTCTTTCTTTATGGTGGATTTTTCTTGGTTAAAAGGAGTTTATCTTGTTAATGCTTGGACTAGGTAAGGAATATTTCATGTTATTGCTTCTTTTCTTGGTCACAAGGTTAATTTGCTAAGATTTTGGGGAGTATAGGGGCATACAGCTCCATTAATCCTATCATAATTGTCTTTCAATAATTTTTTGCACAAAGGAATACTAGGAGGAGTAAAAGGGTTTACACCCTCCTAGGGTTTTCCTTAGGTAATTTTGCTTGGCTTGGGGAGTAAAAGGGATTACACCCCCAAGGAAGTATCACAACTAGCTCTTTCATTTTTTAAAAACTCCATAACCCAATAATTAAAGGAAATAATATCTTGCATTAGAGACATAAAATCATTGCATTAGGATACGCAAAATTACAATATATTGGAATTGTTCAAGTTGGAATCTTTTCTACATGCTAAAAGTTTGTCAAGGTCACTAGGGATTCTTGTTTTTCCAAGTATTTATTGTCGTTGTAATATCTTTAATCTACATCCATTATGGTTGTAGAAAAACACTCCATAAATTTTAATGTTTCTCACGTTCTAACCGTCAAATCTTGCTAGAAAGATGTCATAATAATATACTAGTCTCAGTGCACTTTTTGGGTCGTTTACTTGCTATTTTGGTGGGTTAAAATTTTATGTTGTATCAATAGTTTACTACATCCATAAGGATGATAATATATCTCTTCAATACTTGTTTATAACAACCTTATTTCATTGCTAAAGTCTTATGCTTTCATACTTGAGTTACTCTAGTTATTTCCAACTTATCTCTTGCATCATTTACCCGAATTTTAGCATCTTGTAGCAGCTTTAATAATCATTTAATTTCTCATATATATCTCTATAGACTACTGAAAATAGGGACAACAAACTTGACTTTATTTTCCACTTAACTTTAATCTTGCATACTCATTTTTTATTGTGTATCGGGAAGGTACAATCATCTTTTGCAGGTACTCAAGTTTATTGGCAACTATTAACAACTTCCAACACTAATTTTCAAACCATATTCCACTTAGTGTATTTACCTATAGGGGAATCATATCCATAGTCTCACTTTCCATCTCATTTCCCTCTAGGGTCACCTGGGATTTCCCCCTTGTGTTGGATTTCTCCTTCACTAAAGTGAGGGGAGGGTTTATCTGATGTGACTATGGGTAAAATCTCCCACCATTATCACCATCGTGTGGATTGGGTTGGGATTTTTCCAACCTACATTTTGCGCGATAACATTTGGGCATCGTTGTTGGGGAGGATTTTGAATCCTCTTTCGTGCCCTAATGACACTTCAACAAGATACCATCTCAAATCCTTTTACCCCTAGATTTATTGGTGACTCCACTTGAAGGATGTTCCCCTTCCACCCTTGATGAGCTCTTCTTGAGGTTCATCTAGCGATTCCACCTTCCAAGAACCCACCTTTCCTTGTTCCCCCCTTTCCATCCTTTGATGAGCCTTGATATCATTTGGCGACTCGATTGAGGTGTCTTTTCAGTCAATGGAATTATGGCACCATGGGATGAATGCTCGCCCAGAACTTGTCATGCCTCGAGGAGGGAACTTTTACAAATGGAAATGGAAATTTTTTTTGATGAAGCTGCTAAGGAATTGATGAATCTTGTAAAAGATTTATTTTAAAAATCTTTCGAAGAACTGGCCCTTGAGGATGAAGAAATGATTGAAGGACAGATGTATGAAGAAATTTACCAAGAATATCCCAATGAAGTTTCTCATGATGAAGATCCAGAGAATACATTTGATGAAGATAAAGTGCTTATATCTTCCCTTCCATTTGATGACGACATCTAGGACTTTGTTCCTCCTGCACATCAAGAAGAGAACATGATGAGTTATGAACCTTTTTAAAATCTTGATGATACTTTATTCCATGACTTCGGAAGTGAAGAAGTATTAGAGGAGCCCTTGGCTGTGAAATATCCTTTTGGAAAAAAGAAAACAAAGCGCTCGGTATCAAGGATCAAGCCCCTTATGATGAAGAGGTGATGGAGGGGCATGCCCATGAAGAGAAATATGAATTATGATGAGGTGCAACATTTTGAGAAACCTCGTAAGACATCGCTATCTTTTCTCCCGCTTGATGAAGGTGAGGATATCCAACCCCATTTTCTTCTTGCACATGAAGTTAAAGAAGCAACTAATGACAATGATAAAGAATCTAAAGATCCAACTAAAGCCACCTTAGCCTTTGTTCTTCCTCCACATGAAAACAAATAGATGGTCATTTTCATTCGCACCGATGGTCTTATGAAAGAACCCTTGGATATGGTTGTTGAGCATATAGACACTTTTATACTGACTTGGAGACACATATGGGATTTTGGTCATTTCGTTTTTTATAGAGACCCCATCTACGACATTGAGGGTAGATCTCAAGTAAAGGGGGTTGATTTTTCATCTTAATAGGACTAGTATTCATGCATATATGATTCAGATGTTTGGCATCCTGATGATGATATGGTTATAGATTTGTTCCATCTACTCGAGGATGGCATGTCACAGCGTTTTTAGGGTGATCATATAGATCCTTTTGAGGATGCAGACTTGTTCTATGAGGACTTTCAACCACCTTCGTCCTCAATTTTAGAGCACCAGGATGTGGCCATCCCAGAGAAATAAAAGGCCCATTATAAAAAGAGAAATTATTTTTGTCTTAGGGATTTTTACAAGGATTCACATTAAAAAGGAAACATTTTATTTCTCTAGACCTGAGCCTCTCCCTTACCTCATTTATTCTTCTCAGGGAAATCATGGGGTCTTCTTGGGATATCTCATATCTTCTCATCCTTCAGGAAGCAGTGATCATGATAACAATGAAGATGAGCCATCGTGTACATGTGGTATCCCTCTTCAGAGATGGATTGATCGAGCTTGTGGCTATCCTTTCAGGCACGATCTCTTGGATGATCAGAAATGCAACTACTCTCTTCAGCAAGATTTTCTCCCTCCCACCCATCTCCATGAGTTTAATTTTATGATCGATTATATGTCTATTTATGCCCATGATTGTTATGTGCTTAAATTATCTTTGGTGTATTACATAATTAATCATAGGGGGAGATACCTTAATGAGATGATCATTTGTTGCACTAGTTGTACGACTTCACCTAACATTTCAAGACGTAATCTTCAGGGCCCCAAGGCCCCAGGTACGTAGGTAGGTCATATTGATTTCTTGAATTTACATATTGATTGCTCATGGTAGTTTAATTCCATTTCATCTTTGATTTTCATTTTTCTCTGCTTGCATTATTGATTTACATGTTATATATGAAAAATACAAAAAAAAAAAATTCTAGAGTAGTTGTCATTTTTGAAAATGTTTGACTTTTTATTATATGGACAAGGGGTGATAGAACCACCCTAGATTTTACATTGTTATGTTTCAGTGTAGGAATATGTCCACCAGGAGATGTTTTGATTCTCATGCACTCTACGATGAGTACAAGTCCCCAAGTAGGAGCTATATGTTATCCCCGGTTCCTAGGGATAACTAAGGATATGATGTCTCAAGACCCTAAGGTTGTATACATGGAGTACCAAGAGAAAGCTTGACCAAAAATGTCCACTTGCAAAGAAAGAGACCCACCTTGCCACCATATTTCTAGGTTCATCATGAGAATATTCACCACATCAGCTAGCTTCCGAAAGACATTGGGTCTTCCTCCATGAGGTACAATGCATGTATTATGGTGAATGCCATTTCAATATTTGAGGCATTCGAGTTTGTTTCATTTTAAACTGATTTTGATTATGTAACGTCTGCTTGGAAATTATGCTCTTTTCCCTATTTCACATTGTGCCCTAGTAAGTGGGTCACCCTTAGGGATAGGATTTCTATTGGGAGGTCTTCTTGACGAGTCATCATACCATTCCCAACCATACTTTTCACTTTCCACATTTCATCCCCTTATCTCCTTACCTTTTGGAATTTTTGGGTGTACTCGCCCAAGAAGGCATTTGTTGATGAATGCAACTATGGGAGACATCCTCCAGCTTACGAACCTATGAGATGTGGAACATAGAAACTATGTGAATTCTTTCTCTCAGCTTACAAACCTGAGAGAAGGCCCCTATGAAGGGTTCATGGTTCTTGCCTGGGACAGAGTCAAGAACGTAGAGATGGCCTCCTCCATGACGTGAGTGAGAATAACTCCAGATGATTATCTAATGTAAAAGTGATCTGTTGAGTTAGGACGTGTATGTGGTTGAGCACAAGGTGAATGTGGGAAATCAAAAAAGTGTTGGGCACATCATCATGTGAACAGAAATGAAGATTATGTGATGGCCTCCTCTAAGCAGCAACAGAGTTGACAAGAAGAATTCATATGATCCTCCTGTTGGTGGCAGTGGGAAAGCAGATCTGTAGAGTGGACATGCATGTGGACGAGCATAGGTGAACGTGTGAAGACATGGTTCATCTTTGTAATGCAGTGAATCAAGTCCATGGCATCCCTATGGATGTGCCCCTAGTGGATGAGCACTAGTGGGTGTATCAGATCCTTTGCTATATATTGTTCAAGAGTCAGACCTACCTGTAACCCTAGTTATTGTGTAAAGGGTACAGGTAGGCCCCACCTTATTATTTCTAAAGATAAAAAGTAAAACATAATTAATATTAATATTAATATTAATATTAATTATCTTTTACTTTTTATCTTTAGACATAATGAATAACTAATATATATAAGTGAGGTCGGCCCTATTGTGCCAATAGACACTTCAGTTGATAGGACAAGTCTCATATAAGTAAAAGTA
>SNQJ01S0106416.1:0-12443 GCA_010110895.2 Picea sitchensis | reverse complement strand
AGAGATGTACTCATTATTCTCCTTTAGGAGATATTCTTGTTTTGGTTCCTCTTGTTTTCTTGTTCTAGATAGGTCAAGAACAAAGGAAGATTCTTATCCTTCAGAGGGAGTCACATTTACTCAGAGGGAGTCAAAACTATTTGATAAAGAGGAATAATAGAACCATCCTTGAGACAATCAATGAAATAATGCATGATCATAATCTTTCTATGATTTCATGGGCAGAAGCATGCATGACATAGTATATGTTCAGAACAAGAGTCTTCACCAAAATAGAAGGCTTCACCAGAGTGAAGCCTGATATTGAACAATTCAGGTTATTTGGGTGCCTAGTGTATCTTCATGTACTCAAAGAGAATAAGTCCAAGATAGATCCTTTAGAAAGAAAGGATACAATGAATCTTAAAAGACATTCCAGATCGACATCCCTGGTCATAGACAGATTGAGACAAGCATAAACGTTGTCCTTGAAGAAGAGATAGTCTTTCAAAGATCCAGAGAATCTCAAATGGAGATTGAAAGTAAGACTATACCTTCTCCCCCTTCAGCAGTTCAGAGGGAGAAATACAGTATTCTAGTTGATTCAGTTTCTCCAGTTGATATGCTCAGTGATATTGAAGCAAGGCATAAAATGCCTACCTAGACTCACTATGCAAGAGGCAAAAAACCATACAAGCTTCTCAAGGAACTTTCCGAGAAAGTAAAAGAGTTTTTCAAAGCTATCCTCCAGTCATGAGACACTTAATTGATGATAAGACTCCATGTCTTAGAAAAGAAACAAGAGAACCAGTATGGCCAAATGCCATAACATAAGAGTATCAGTATACTTTAATAGGATGGTGCATAAGATATTATTCAGGGACCAGAAAGAGAAACTTGTGGTAAAGCATGAAGCTAATGAAAGTATCAAGGTGATACAAAATGATATCTATAGCCAGAGGTTTCACTCAAATAGAGGGAGTTTTCTATGATCAAACACTTGATCCAGTGAACCAGATACACTTCCATCCATGAGTTGGAAACTATATCAGATAAATGGATTCTCGATAAGTATGGATTTCAAACAAGATTGTTGATGATCCAAACTTATATCACTACAGTATTGGTGATGAAAGCTTGGTCCTGATGACCTATTCAGAAAGCATTGTTGTTACAAGTAATCCTTGATTTCTGAATTCGAGATGAAGAATCTGAGTATGATTCACTACTTCTTGGGACAAGAAGTATGACATATGACTGATAAAATCTTCAGTGAACTAGAAAAGCACATTCAGTTGATGTTCTACTTTGAAGTCTTCCATGGTTTCCTATTGCAGTAGGAAACATAACTTTGTAGCTTTAAGTGCACCAAAGATAGAGTATATATAGCAGTAAGTGTGTGAAGCAATGTGGCTCCACATACTTTCGACAGATTTACTTGACCATGATATGGATCCTATGTTGATGACAGAGAGCCATATATAAAGCTCTTTAAAGAACCCAATGCTTCCTAATGGATTGACACATAGAGAGATAAAATTTTCTTGTATCAGAGATATGATGCAGAAGAAAATTGTATACTTGCAATACCTTTCTACACCTGATCAGACTACAAACATTTACACCAAACATTTACTTGGTGAAGAACTCCTTCCGAGTTAAGAGGGAGTATGGATGAACTTATCCAAAAAAAAAATCAAAGTACATCGGTATGAGACTTGGCTTGATGACGAATTCCTCCCTAGCTGAGAGGGAGTGTTGATGAATGCAGTTATGGGAGACATCCTCCAACTTACAAACCTTTGAGATGTGGAACATAACAACTATGTGAAGTATTTCTCTCAGCTTACAAACCTGAGAGAAAGCCCGTATGAATGGTTCATGATTCCTATCTGGGACAGAGTCAGGAACGTAGAGATGGCCTCCTCCATGAAGTGAGTGAGAAGAACTCCAGATGATTATCCGATGTAAAAGTGATATGTTGAGTTAGGAGGTGCATGTGATTGAGTACAAGGTGAATGTGGGAAATCCAAAAAGTGTTGGGCACATCATCATGTGAACATAAATGAATATGATGTGATGGCCTCCTCTAAGCAGTAGCAGAGTTGACGAGAAGACTCAAGATGATCCTCCTGTTGGTGGCAGTGGGAAAGAAAATCTGTAGAGTGGATGTGCCTGTGGATGAGCACAGGTGAACATGTGAAGACCTGATTCATCTGTGTAATGCAGTGAATCAGGTCCATGGAATCCCTATGGATGTTCCCCTAGTGGATGAGCACTAGTGGGTGTATCAGATCCTTTGCTATATATTGTTCAAGAGTCAGACCTACCTATAACCCTAGTTATTGTGTAAAGGGTCTAGGTCGGCCCTACCTTATTGTGTCTAAAGATAAAAAGTAAAAGATAATTAATAGTAATAGTAATAGTAATTATTATAATAATGAATAACTAATATATCTAAGTGAGGTCGGACCTATTGTGCCAATAGACACTTCATTTTATAGGACAAGTCTCATATATGTAAAAGTAAATCTTTCATTTAGACACACACCAACTTAGGTGTTTTGGAAATTTCAGCAAGTACTTATCTTTGGCAAAGGTACACACCTCTCTTGGGCGCTAGTATTCTAGAGCTTAAGCACCCTCTTGTGTGCTAAGTCATTCTTGGTGGTGAAAGGTCTTTCTCTTGAAGAATATAGCAAAGGATTTGGTTGGGTTTTTCTCCCTTGTTTGAGAAGGGTTTCCCAGGATATATCTTGTTGTTCTTGTGCATGGTGTTTCTTCTTGTGATCTCGGTTGCTACAACATTCTTGTTTATGGTTAAGACATGATGAAATTAAATGAACTACATGCTTAACCTAGCTTATGAAAAATCAACAGGATTGTCCCTCAATTCATGGGAAGAAGGGGGTGAACGCCTAGAGGATTGTTGCTAGCAAAAGATAAAATAAAGTCATGAACCTTCTAGATTCTCACCCAAGGATCCCGAGGACAATGAAATGTCTCTCATAAGAAACTGATGAGACCCATAAAAAATAACTAATGCAAAATTCCAACCGAGGTGGAGCATGTGTGGGAATTGTTTTTCATGCTTAGGTAGAAGCCCCACACATTGTTTTGGACTTGGGGAAGCATGGTGTGACCAGAGTAGAGTCAAGGTGGGTACTATTTTTCATGCTTAGGTAGAAGCCCCACCTTGGTTTCAACCTGGAAACATATTAAAAGAGAAAAATGCAATAAATGGGTTTGGAAAAATAATGCATTGAAAACGAAGGTGCAACACACCCTCTACAAAGGAACCCATAAATGAGATACTACGATCCCTTGTATGTCATCAACTCCATACCCAAGAGTCTTTCCCCCATCCATGACACTTTTTACACATGTCTTAGAGAGGGGACCACTTAGGAAACACTCCTAAAATTGAGGTACCATTCACCCAATACGTCACTTTGTCAACCCTCCCATACTTGTACTTGGAAAATTGCATAGGGTCTGTGAGAACTTGTTTGTTTAATGAGGTGATTTTTTATGTACATGCTTAGATGGATATTTTTTTAAATTTATTTACTTATCATGGTGAATTTTAATTTAAATCCTTGGAGGGCGTATTCATTTTCTTTGCATGACCTAGTTGGTGGAAAGATTTGGAAGAACAAGCCTAGCTTGGGATTCCTTGGGGCTTGAAGCTCACATGTTGGATACCATGGACCACACACTAGATGACGATGAAATCCTTTGGAGGCCACATGGATACCTTGGAGGACCTCACATATGCCCCTAATAACCCAACCTTTTTCCTTTGAAGGAAAACATGTCACATTTGGAGGGCTTAACATCTTGTGGGGCTAGGGTTTGGTGTGGTGGTGTTGATTGACTTGACACTTGGCACGTTTTGATGGAAGAAGAAATGGATTGAAGGAAGAAACCCTAGCGCATGAGAGGGAGGCCTTAGAAGGCCCAACGACATCCATTCTCAACTTCAACGACTTGAAAAAGGTGCCAAAACGTCACCCTATAAGAGGGATGACGTTACATTATGGTTTTCTTATGTGCATTTTTAAAAGTTAAATTTGAATATTATAATGTAAAGGGGGAAAGTAAGGGTTGTTGACCCCTTAATTTGTGGTTTACCCTAAAATTAAGTGGACAAACACTTTTAGTAGGATTTGTATAAAAAGAGATCACTTCTATTTCATTTTTATCATAACTCTCCCATCTTGGAGATGATCCTTGGCTTAAATTTGCTCTCTACTTGGGGAATACTCTCTATCTCTATTGCTACTATCTCTTTTGATGGTTTGTATTGGTTATTGGATGGATAATTAAGGCGCTAACTTTATTGGAGGCTATTTATTTCTTTATGGTTGATTTTTCTTGGTTAAAAGGAGTTTATCTTGTTAATGCTTGGACTAGGTAAGGAATATTTTATGTTATTTCTTATTTTCTTGGTCACAAGGTTAATTTTCTAATATTTTGGGGATTATAAGGGCATACAACCCCACTAATCCCATCATAATTGTCTTGGAATAATTTGTTGCACAAAGGAATACTAGGAGGAGTATAAGGGTTTACACCCTCCTAGTGTTTTCCTTAATTTCTTTTGCTTTCCTTGGGGAGTAAAAGGGATTACACCCCCAAGGAAGTAGCACAACTATATATTTTATATTTTAAAGACTCCATAACTAAACAGTTAAAGGCACTAATATTTTGCATTGGAGAAATAAAATCATTGCATTGGGATACAAAGAATTACAAAATATTGGAATTGTTCAAGTTAGAATCTTTTATGCATGTTAAAACCTTGTCAAGGCCACTAGGGCGTCTTGTTTGTCGAATTATTTATTTGTTTTGTAATGTATTTAAGATACATCCATTAGGTTTGTAGAAAAACACTCTATAATTTTTAATTTTGCTCACGTTCTAACCATCAAATCTTGCTATAGAGATGCCATAATAATCTACTAGTCTTAGGGCACTTTTTGGGTGGTTTACTTGTTTGTTTTGTTGTTGAAATTTTATTTTGTAGAAATATTTTTCTACAACCATAAGTATGATAATATATCTCTTCAATAATTGTTTATAATATCCTTATTTCATCGCTAAAGTCTTATGCTTTCATACTTGAGTTACTCTAGTTATTTCCAGCTTATCTCTTGCATCATTTACTTGAATTTTAGCATATTGTAGCAGCTTTAATAATCATTTACTTGATATATATATCCATTTACTTCTGAAAATAGGGACAACAAGCTTAACTTTCTTGTCCACTTAACTTTAAGCTTGCATACTCATCTTTTCTTGTGTCTCGGGCAGGTACAATCTTTTGTAGGTACTCAAGTTTCTTGGAAACTATTAATCACTTTTGAGATTCATTTTCAAACCATATTCCACGTAGTATATTGACCTATAGGGGAATAATATCCATAGTCTCACTTTCCATCTCATTTCCCCCTACGGTCACCCAATATTTCCCCCTTGTGTTGGACTTCTCCTTCACTAAAACGAGGGGAGGATTTATTTGAGGTGATAGTGGTTAAAATACCCCACCATTACCGCCATCTCGTGAATTTGTTAGGGCTTTACCCAACCTACATTTTGCGTGATAACATGTTGTACTTGCACAAACTGATCCCACCACATTGATGCCTTTCCTTTTAGCCAATAAATGGAAATTTTCCCTTCTGCCTACACAGAAAAACTATGTAGCTGAAATTATTTTCTCATACCCAACAACCAGATCTCTGCATATTCATTCTTCTTGTGCTCATTGTCAAAGGTAGGAGGCTTGTTCTTATTAATTTCTCCCTGTACATCATCCACCCCGGTCCTCCTCTTATGCTTTCTAATAGGATATGGACTTGAGTTATTGTGCGCTTTCCTAAATGAATGCTTTGACAAGTGGTGATACCTATCAACACTTCTTGTTTCTTTTCTTTTCTCATCGTGAGACCTGTGACTTCTTGATCTACTTGACTTTGTATCCTTATCCATTTTATTTTCTATTATTTCCAAGCCTTGCATCAACTTGATATTGAATTCATCTTATTTCTCCTTGGCTTTCATAAACCTTTCATTATCAACTTTATAACTTTGGACATCTTTTTGTAGTCCCTTTATGGTTTCTACCAAGTTTATGCGCTCCTCCTTGGATTATGTACCATCAACACCCAAACCAACATACAAATCCTTAAATTCATCATTAGTATTATAAGTTCTTCACGCATCTTCCATGCTTTTGACCTTCTATATTGATTTTGTCCTGCTCTAATCATTGATAATTCTACAAAATGTGTAGGAAACAATATTTGTTAGACGAATTCATGAGATAACTTCATGAAAACTATGCACCATTTTGTCAGAATCCTTTCTTTTGAAGCCCATGCGTGCACTGGTATTCAACACATACCAATGCACGATTTCAATATTTAACATATACACCGTGTATTAGTATTTCGCATTCAACAATTATTTTTTCCGTGTAGCCCCAAAATTTAGGGTGCACACCCACGCCTCATTATTTATTGCACATTTCCAACGTCACACCCCACAATGTCCAGAATTTAGTGCGCATACTTTTGCATTATTATTTTATGTGCACCAAGGCCACACTGTAATTCCAAATTCGGCCACTTACCAGTCCGAATTTTTCCTTAAGTAGGAACTCGGCCCATGCAGGCTTAGTGTCGAAACTAGAGCTCTAATACCATAATGTAACATCCCCCATTACCTACATTAAAAAAATGATCTGATACCAAACTATGACATCCCCATTACCAAATTGCTTCTGATGCCAAACTGTAATATTACCTAGTTTACTACTGAACAATGCTACTCCAAAATCTAGTGCACAGATTCTACTCTATAACATCAATTTGCGTAGAATTACTTGAAGTAACACGCTCAACCCCAAGCTGAGTCCCACTACCCAAAATTTCCTCTTTTGACACAACTTGTAAAAGCGGAAGTAACTCAAAACAACTGCGGGCACAAGCATACTAAGCACACAACTTCATTGTGCATGTAATTCACTATGAACATGTTATTTCTACTCTGCGTGCAACCATTCTGGCGTTACATGCCAATTTTGTTCTCCTTGTGTGCGCAAAAATCTTCTCTCAGTGCACAAGCAAATCCAACCTCTTATGCACACAAAGTATTTCCATGCACGCACGACCATTATAACTTCACCTCAGAGACTCATGTCCATTATCATAAGGTTAATTTAATAGGAAAACTAACAATAATTATCATACTCATGTACGACTACAAATACTGACTATCAACACCACACTTACATGTGCAAGCAACATTATACAAAATAACAACAATTACTTATATGCAACAACATAAAAGAATTAAACCCATATTAAACACAGATAATTAAGCACATAGTCAATGAGACAAGCACAGAAAGACACTTATCTTTTTTGAAAAGTCACCAATTGTGCGCAGAACTCAGACGTTCCTCCCAGCCATAAACTTTGTTTCTCATATACTTTCAGCAACAGGTCATCCCTGAGCTAGGGCTTAACTCCACTAGGGAAAAAATGGTTCCTAATTCTAGGATAAGGTATGATACTCAATAGAATTGATCAGTCCAAGGTGCCACTACTGCAATTAGAATTGATCAGTCTGCCACTTACACCCAAGGAAGTGTGCCTCTTCTCTGCACATCAATCATGTGGCTAGCCCACTTCCTTTCCAGGGTTCCAACAACATGCCCGACAAGAAGTCTCATATCCCTACAACTAATGCCCGACGCACCAAGGAACAATTACTAGCAAAACTATCACTTGGAGAGAATGCTCATGGGCCTGACAACCCACCTCTTCGATAACAAATCTCTCACCTAGAGAGACTGCTCATGGGCCTGAAAACCTGCCTCTTCGACTGGAAAACTATGGTTACAATACAAAAAAAAACCTTACTATCGTTTCTATGAATATAAAGTAATAGTTGTAATTCCTAGATGGTTCGACCCCTTCTCCACATGAGAAGAATAATGATTAATTCATGAATGAGTTACCCCTTCTCCAACTACACTAAGGCAACCAATATATATTCCATGCCTTAAACTGGAAACTTGTCACCCTTAGAACTAGGTTTAGCCACTTGGTGACTCGTTGCCTTCCCTCGAGAACTTAGGATATATAATTACCCACAACTTACACTTTTCCGAAAATATTCCCTAGGACTTAAGTCCCCCCCTTTTCCCTTTTTTCGGTGGATTTAGCCCCTAATCTCTTTTCGTATGAAATGTCTGTGTACAACGATGTGATAATATTAATAACTTGAGTGTGATTACTTTTACATGGACAGGCACACTGGCCTATTTTCATCTTGACTCACTAGCCTCATAACCACGCAGGCTCTCTAAACTCAAATACACACACACACACCCACACACACACATAACTCGACTCAATGCACACTTCTAGGTAATCCTTGTGTACTTACTCAAGTGTGCACAACACTATGAAATGTGTGCACCCTTCCTTTGATGTGCAACCACGCGCACTTACCCAAGTGTGCACAACACTATGAAATGTTCACACCCTTTCTTCGATAACAATTTTCGCACACTACTATAGTGAGTGCAAAACCAAAACTCGGTGCCAACATCTCACCAGCCTATATGTACATTTACATTTACAATTGGTACCAAAGGCTCACCAACCTATATGTACAATTACAAAGGGTTTCAGATTAGGGACATTACATGATAAGACTGGAGTTATGCGCCATCATGGAAGCAATAGGCACCTAGTTATTTTAGTTCCTAAAGATTTGGGAAGGTACAAAGCTCATGGATACTCGTGTAAATCCAGTATTCAATGATGTAAAAAGACCCCATGGTTTCAAAGTTTCTCATCTTTGATTCTTCTGGTCATTTATTTCATTTCCTTTCCTTTGTTTCTTGGTTTAGTTGTTACCAGTTCTACTACTCCAGTTCTTATCTTGCAAATTGGGATTTTATTTAATTCCACTGGTTTAATATCAAATTCCCCCCCTAACTCATCACTAAAACATTTCATTTTCACGTCTTACTCTCATCACCCTGGTTAGTCGCCATCTGATCCTTCGGGCTCACCCACAACTCGAAACCTCTTCCTTATGTTGGTCTATGAGTATGGCTAGTTTAAGCACTAAACTAGACCCAAAATATAGCAAAAGAGGGTTTTTCATAAGTTCTAAACTAGCAAATAGAATCCCTATCCCCCAAAATCTTCCCTGATACATAACTAGAGAAAAAAAGGATGACACGAAGGTATCCAATGATTTCCATTATAGATTCTCACCTGAGGTTAAGTAAGAGATGGCACACTTGGAAAAATCAATTAAGGAAAAGGAGAAAAAGGATAACCAAAGAACAAATTGAGATAGAATTCAAGGGTTGGATCCCTTATACAAGCTTCTCCATAACTAGAGACATAAATATTTTTAAGATGACATAGATTTATTGGCTCAATAAATATTTCATTGCCTAAGTTGTGGAGGAAAGAGGCCTCCAACAACATACCATCCTCCACAAGATGGATTTAATGGATATGAAATTTGAAGTGGTATTCAAAGCAGTCTTTGACATTAACATCATAGTTTTTGATCCCCATAGCAATGACACCGATAACATAGCATCTCTTGAAGGCACTCTAGGACCAAAGGGCACTCCCTCTAATCTAATTCTCAATGAAGAAGATTCCCTACCAGTGGAAGAAGCGTAGAAAGAGGTGAAACAATCACCCAACTTTGCAAGCCTCCTAGACTAAACCTTCCCTATCTCGTTTTATGATTAGTTTAAAGATGTTACTCTTTTATCATGGTTTTGGTTATTTCCTAGTATATATTTTGTACTACTTACGCTTGTATATATTTAATATCTAAAAGTTATAGGAGTTTTTGAGAGTTTAAACTATGACTATAACTCTTTTCTGACTTGTTGTGGGGTGGTTTCCCTAATGAGAAACCACAAATAAACATAATTGTACTTTTTTTATGATATTAATATAAAAACTTGTTACCTCCGGATGGGGTGCCACGTCGAGAAGGCAGGACACGTGGAAACAAGCCGGGCAGCGCCATAAATAATGGCCACCGGCTCATATCTCCTCACCATTAAAGATGGGAGGGAGCCTGCGCAGCCATAACTAGTGGACAAGGCCTCTCAAGCGAGCGAAGAGGACGACACACCAGCGCACTAAGAACTTAGCCTTAATGGCCAGAGTTGTCACAGTCACCCTCACCCTTATCAGTTACCTAAACAGATATGCGATGCATTTGCAAATTGAATGGCCAAAAGATGAACCTTCAGAGTGCTGGAGCAGGGATAACCTTCCAGTCGGCATTTCGGCCATAGCTCGACTCCTCCACATGCCAAGAGCACGAGGATAGCCTTGCAGAGGTGCGGCGTGGTATGATTTCGACTCCCGCAGGAAGCGACAGAAGAATTTCGAAAAAGTGTTGGCTCTGGCATCCGTTCGGAGAACCAGGAAGCTTGGGAGACCTGGAACGCCCCCCATGGCGTACGTGGAGGAGATTGTTCTGGATGAACCCATCCAGGATTATCTAGAACATCTCCTTTTCATTGTCCCGGACAATTGGAATCCCCACACTGATTTCGGGAACTATGCCAAGCTTCCTGCTCCAGGAATCTCACATAGTCGCAGGGAAGATGACTCGGCAGAGGATTTCACAATTTGCTACGTTAAGGAAGAGTTTCCGGACAGTGCAGACGAGAAGGCTAACCCAACAAGCGGAGCACCTCCAGAGGAAGCGGCACAGTAGGATAGGCAGCCAGCACGCCAAGTTAGCAGAGCAAATGAAGGCATGGAGGAAACTTGTGCACAGAGGCCAACTCTCCTCTCCTCTGTTCAGAAGGAATGGCAGGACCAGCCTCCACTCATCAACCCGGGCTACCTAGAACTACTCTTCGAAATGCGAAGCATGGTGGACGGCCAAATCTTCAGGACTATTCAAATCAGCCATCGCCTTGACATGATGTACGCAGCTCACTCCAGTACATCCCTAGGCTGACAGTGCCCTACGTGCGCGCAAGCCTACGCAATTCCAGTCGGATGGCGAAAGAAGGGTGAAGATGACGAGACTACTGGTTAAAAGGTCTTGTGAATGTTCATAGTTAGAAATTTTCTTTTGTTTCAAACCAGAGCTTTAGTTCAGTTAGACTATAGCAATGCTATCTGTAGGAAGTTAAAGAATGGACTAAATCTAATGTGGCCATGCGTTCCGGTTTCCTCCGGGCAGGACGACAGCGTGGAAATCTTTTGTTTGTTTGAAAACAAGTGACATGGTACGACCAACTGTCTCGGTTTCCTTTTTGTAGGTGGAACAACTGGCATTTCAACAAGAGTCTGTAAACATGCAACTCTAATATAACAGGATCCTCTTTTTTTACTTAAAAAAAATATAAAAACTTGTTAGTTAAAAATACATTTTAATTATGAGAAACTTTTATAATTATTTAAATTAATAATTAACATTTTAAAAAGATAAAAATAATCAAATAAATAAAAATATTTATTAACTAAACATATCATTTTAAATGTATTAATTTTTTCCATAACTTCAATATAAATCCCTTTAAATATGTTATATTTATATATAATTAAAAAAATGAAATAGCATAAATATTTATATATAATTAAAAAAATGACATGCCATAAAAATTGGTATGATTATATGCATTTTTTTCACATTTTAGGACATAAAACATAACACCAATATAAATCCCTTTAAATATGTTATATTTATATATAATTGAAAAATGATATAATGTAAAGTTGTATGGTTAATGTATAAATCCATTTAAATATGTTATATTTATATATAATTAAAAAAATGAAATATGTTATATTTATATATAATTACAAAAATGATATGTTATATTTATATATAATTATAAAAATGATATAATGTAAAGTTGTATGATATAATGTAAAGTTGTGTGGTTAATGTATAAATTCATTTAAATATGTTATATTTATATATAATTAAAAAAATGATATAGTGTAAACTTGTATGGTTATATGCATTTTTTCTTTCACATTTTAGAACATAAAAAGTAACACCAATATAAATCCCTTTAAATATGTTATATATATATATATAATTAAAAAATGATATAAATACCTTTAAATATGTTACATTTATAAATATTTAAAAAATGATATAGTGTAAAATTTATAGATATTTAAAAAATGATATAATGTAAACTTGTATGGTTATATGTATAAATCTCTTTAAATATGTTATATTTATATTTAATTAAAAGAATGATATAGTGTAAAATTGTATGGTTATATGTATTTTTTCTTTTACATTTTAGGACATAAAATATAACATCAATATAAATCCCTTTAAATATATTATATTTATATATAATTAAAAAAAATATATAATGTAAACTTGGATGGTTACATTTTAGAACACAAAAAATAACACCAATA
>SNQJ01S0106415.1:6552-17954 GCA_010110895.2 Picea sitchensis | reverse complement strand
CCATGGTCTACCCAGCAATAGATGACAAACATCCATAGGAATGACATCACATAATATCTTATCATTATATCCTCCTATCTTAAACTCAACTAAAAACTATTTAGTGACAGTTACCTAATGTCCTTTCTGTAGCCACAAAACTCTGTATGGGCTTGGATCATCAGTCGTCTCCAGCTCCATCTTTTCTACCATCTCCATAGAAACGATATTATCTGTGCTACCACTATATACAATGACCTTGCATACCCTGTCCTTGGTCTTGCAAGTAGTCTGAAAAAGTCTGGTCCCTTGGATTGAACTCTCCACCTCCTTTTCTAGTGTCAAAAGAAATTTTCGCATCATCCGTGATCTTCCACCTCCAGTGTCTTCTGCCTCAACATCCCGCCTCTGTGCTTTGGTGATGTGAGATTCTCCCCTCTCCTTCTTTTTATCTGGACACTCGTAAGACTTGTGCCCATTCTTTCCACATCTGGAGCATGTTATTACTCCACCTCTTCCTCTTCCTCTACCTCTAGTACGAGGAAAAGTATTGTTATCAGCATAACCTCCTCTTTGCTCAGTATGCTGCCCTCTCTATGAGGTTCCACCTCTCTTAGTTCAATTCTGAGGCTTCTTCTAGTCTTCTTTGGGCTTCGGAAATTTATCCTGGGCCACTGATTTGCCTCTGGGCTAGCTTCTGCCTCGACCTCTTTGACCCTTCTTTCGGCTCAGCTTCTCTTCCGCTTTTAGAGCCATCTGATAAGCATCTTCCACCATTCGGATGGTTACCATGCTCATCTCATCCTGGATATCGTATCTCAGGCCATTCATGTATCTAGCAACTTTCTCATCATCTCTCTCCTGATGACCTACCTGATGTTCAGCTTGTAGAATTCTTCCGTGTATTCTTTTACTGTCATCAGCTTCTGTCTCAGGTTCTGCATCCTCCTAAACAGAGTAATTTGATAATCTCTGGGAATGAATTTCGCCTTCATCTTCGCGATCATTTTGTCCTAGCTCTTGATCTTCTACTTGCCTCTGTAGTGTCTGTCATCTTGTAGTTCATCCCACCACAATGCTACATGTCCCTTTAACCTCATGGCAACATTCTTGACCTTCTTGTCTTCCTCGACCTCTTCATAGTCAAATTACGTGTCCAGAGCTCTAATCTAGTCTAGAAGCTCCTTTGCATCCATATTTCCCTCATAAACTGGAATGTCCATTTTCTCTCTTGCACCCATTCTTGCAATAGCCCTAATCAAACAATCGTTTGATGCATCTTCCACTGCAACTTCTTTTTCATGTTCAACCTCAATTTCACTCTCGGAATCACTTAGATCCCCAGCACTGACTATGCGTCTTTGGGTTGTCTCCATGTCTTCGAGTCTAGCTCGTAGATCATGAATCTCTCTCTCCATAGCTGGATCTATCATCTACCTACCTCTTCTTCTCATCATTTCCCTCTCCTCTGGTGGATCGGGTGTTTGCCTGTCCCTTCTCCTTGGCAGCATGGTGAATTCTCTTTTTCTCTACTACAGAAAGCAAAGAACCTTTCTGTTCTCTGATACCAAAAACTGACGTCGACGCGCGCAGCCTCTCAACCCGTGGGTTGGAAGTTCCACGTAAACACAAGATATTTCCTTTACCACAGCCCTAAGAACTCTGACGGCTCTTCTATTTCCCTATCGGGAAATCTACACCCACAACAAACTCTCATGGGATCCCCTCTTTACACTTGGGAGATCGGACTTCACAGCTTCACGAATGAAATGGTCGAGCGTTGGACTCTCGAATCCCTGAATCCTGATACAGTCAATGTTGACCTTCCCTTTTTCCTTTAGAGATTTTCCCTATCGCGAATTCGGCGATCGCGATGTCAAGAAACTTGTCTCCTCGACTCCCGAATCTCGATTTGCCGAAACTCCAATACCCTCATGAGCTTTGACTTTCAATGCCACTTCACCCCTGTCGAGAATTTAGACTTTGAAATATCGCGAATCCTAATACAAATGTTTCGGGACTTTACTCCATGAAAATCCAAAATAGCGTGCCACCTTTCCACCTCACTGACTCCTCCGTGGCACCCACACAATCCCTTTAGATTTCGGGATATCGCAATTCATGATTTAGCGATTCCCGTTGGAAAGTTTACGAGACTTCAATCCATGAAAACCTGATATAGAACCCTCGTGTAAATCCAACGGCCCATGTGGCTTGGATCTACGGTCCTACCCCTCATGAGCTTAGAACCTTTCGGGAATACTCGTTGTATCTCCACTACTTCTTTGTGAGATCTGATGGTTCACAGGATTTCACGAATCCCCCTCGGAGAATTCCGACTATCCATTCCTCCTTGGCGATTTTTGTGAATAACTAAGTGTTCCTCCACAAACTTGTCCACCTACGGCGCAAACTTATGACACCTTCTTAATACTTCTGGTTACAACCTCAGTGCAACCCTTTCAGTGGTTATAAGGCTTTATCCTTCCTGAGCATCCTTATAACTCTGAGTCTTAGAGAAGACTCTTGCGCGCACTCCTTGTGGCAACCTTCAGACACCTCTAAGTGTCGAAAACCTTCGACCCTGCACACACCTGCAGTAGCAGTCTCTCAACAATTCGCTCAGGTCCACAACTCTGAGGCTTTACTTGGCCGGTGCACTTCTTGCACGGCTCTGGTGCCAAACTACACTTTTGAATGAGAACAAAAGCTATCCTATCTGAACCCTTTGTCAACGCACTCCTTGCGAACACTTCAATTGCACTCCTTGCAGGAATCCTTGCTTAGATAGAGAAACAATTGAAACTCATTCTTACTTCCTTCAGACTTCAAACTCAAAATATGAAATCATATACACCGCATATAAAGAAAATTTGTAACAAGAAGCAAACATTCATGAGCATATCATTCAACATCAATACACAGAGAACAAACACGAAACCATGAATTTGAATGAAACTCTTTCTATTAATCCAAATATCTGTACATGGGTTTTCTTACATAGCTCTCTGCATCTCTCCTATGCTCTCTTCTTCTTTTCCATAATGTTACAATACACAATGAGGGTGTCTATATCATGTTTCCCTTTTGTGCTCTAAAACTGTCTAATCTAGAATTTAATTCTATCTACTTTACATTAACTACCATAAATTCCTTCTACCTACTAAGGACGAGAGAAAATTGCTCAAGGTCTGTTACATTATACAAGTGTGCTTCTTCTTAATGACTTCATTTAAGATTGCACATCAACTTCAAGATGATTTCAAAATTTGTGTCGGCGCTCCTTCCAGCTGTTTGATTGTCTCCACGCTGGCTCGCTTGAGATGCTCCTGCATCAGCATATCGTAAGATGCCTTTTGGTCTTAAAAATGTTGGAGCCACATTCTAGCGGGCCATGTATTTCACCTTTCATGATCTCAAGCATATAGTCGAGGCCTATCTAGATGATTTAGCATCATGATCTCGCAAGAGAACGGATCATCCCACACACCTTGGACTAATCTTCAAACATTGTTGCTACTTTAGGATTCGCTTGAATCCAAACAAGTGCAGCTTCTGCGTAACGTCAGGACATTTGTTAGGTTTCATCGTATCAAAAACATGGATCATGGTCGATCCTCTCAAGGTGGAGGCAATAATCTAGTTTCCCCCCCACGCACAGTTCTTCAACTTCATAGTTTACAAGGCAAGGCAAACTTTTTACGACGCTTCATCGCCAACTATGCCGAAATTACCAAGGGCTTTATGTGCCTACTAAAGAAAGATGTTTCTTTTTACTGGGATGAAGCCACTCAACGCTCTTTCAACACATTAAAACACGCCCTCACAACTGCGCCTCTGCTACGACCACCTAACTATAACAAAGATTTCTTATTGTATCTGGTTGTCGCAGCATCAACTATTGGCATGGTTTTAGTTCAGGAAGATGATTTGTTCTCAGAATACGTGATCTATTACCTTAGTCGAGGCCTTGTAGGACCGAAACTTAATTATTCTCATATCGAAAAACTTATGTTGGCAGCAATTCATGCTTAAGTTCATGTAAAGTTACCTCAAGAAGTATTACTGCCAACATATAGAAATGGGTAACTTTTTGTAACATGTGTATAGTCTTTGTACTATTACTTTTTAGCTTCTTTTTAATATTATGGATGTGTCATTGATGTTATATTTCATCAATATGGTAGATGTTAAGAGATTCCAAGGTTTTCGTTGGGTATGCAGACGGTGCTAGTCGACACACTCAGAGGCTTGCCTCCGCAGCTTGGGTAATCTTTACACCTCAGGGCCAGTTGTTATCTTCTGGAGGTATATGCTTAGGTGACACCACAAATAATGTCACCGAGTATAGTGCAATTATTGAGTTGCTTCATGACACCTTTTCATTGGGTATCTCTCATATCTGGGTCTATCTCAACGCTCAACTAGTTGTGTCATAGCTAAACAGAGTATACCGGGTTCATGATCCAACTTTACACCGACGATTCCTTAGGGTACGTCTCTTAGAATGAAACTTTGATTATATTACATATTTTCATGTTCCTAGGAGATTAAACCAAATTACAGATACTCTAGCTAATCAAATTTTAGATTGGCATCTTGCACACATATGAAAGAACATTGACATAAGCATGTAAATACATTTTTGCACATGTGATCCATAAGACACAAAAGATCAAAAAACCATATATAACATCATAAAACAACCAGAGTACATAGATGGACGCAAGCGCCTCAAAAATGGGACTAATAATGAGTCACAGGGCTTATGCCCTAAAAAATATATACAAGTAAGTGCTCGTGGCATGTAAAAAGTCTAAATAGGTTCAGGGTCTATGGGCCCTATTATAATAGTCCATAGCATGGGCTAAACGCCTAAACAATCGGACCCATGTCCGAGGTGCCCCCACTACATGAGGCTGCATGGATGGCAGCAGGTCCTCTATCTCTGCCATTGGGACTATGCGAGTGAGTGCAATGAAGTTCCGCTCAACTCCTCTAAGGACCCTCTTAGCCTCCCCAGCTGGGAGGTTCCCTGCTACTGCTGCTCCCCCAGCGATAACAGCTGCAGCTTCTGGCCATGGATGACGCCGGTTCTATGCATAATCGGCAGGTCGCATGGGTCCCACATCTGCATGCAACAAACGTATACCCGTCAAATACTCTGGCATACAAAAAAATGATATATATAACAAAAATGACATAAAAATTACATATGCAAAAAAAAATAAAAAAATACAAAGGTGGAGACTTACCCATCTCCCCTCGCTCCTCACCAGGAGGCATGAGTATCTTAGGATCTTTAGGAAAATCTATCCCTACATATGGGTAATCCTCGATCACAGGGATCTGTCATGACAGCCACACAAAGAAGTCATCAACGAAGGACTCATTGGTCCTTCCACCACCCTGTCGTGGAAGTAATACTTCCCATCTACACATTGCAAGAAAAGAGGCCTGATGTCCTCGTACTACTTCCTGAGGACTAAAGCTAGGAACTCTCTCAAAGAAGAATGAACACAAAATTGTCCTAAACCCGAAGTTCCTTTGGTTTTTCTATTGGCAATTTGTCAATTGCCTCTTCATGCACTTGAGTAGTGTGGTACTCCAGTCAAAAATCTGTGCATTCAAGCACTAGATAGCACAATTCATCTGTGCGCAAGACGCCTGATGTAAGGTTGTTGAACTGATAATCAGCCCAATCAGTAATAATATCGCCTGCAACAATAGGTTAGTGATCTTACTGATGGGTACCTGGGAGCCCACACGGTCAGTCCCAGCCTCACAGTGCTCGGCTATTAGTTCTGATATCTTATTCAGTCCTGCAGGAAACATCCTGAAGTTGACTGGTTCCCCTCTCCTTGAGAGGCTAGTCAAAAAGTAGATATCCTCGATGGTGGGCACCAGTGATTTCCCCTCTAGCATGAAGGCCTCTGCATCAGGGTGTCAATAGTCAATCAAGGCATTCAGTAGCCTTGGTTGCACTCACATAAATGGACACAAGAAGAACTTAAGTAAACCACATGGCATCAGCACAACCATGACATTCGAATCTCCTGTGACCAACTCACTGATTGCTTCATGCTCCCTCTCTCTCCATTGGACATACATCCTGCCAACATAGAAAAGTTCAGGAGGGTCAGTACTTGCCCTTTAGTTCTCTTTTTGCTACAAAAAGGGGGTCCACGTGAGCTGTAGAGGCGACAGACGCGTGTACACGTGGGCAGACTTTACTCTGCCCAAGTGTACACGTGGCCTGTCCATATACAACCCGTGTGTACCTAGGGCCGACCTTTTTAAGGTCAACGCCCACCCAAAAAATGAACTTAAAGGAAAAATTGAAGAATTGAATAGCTAGATAGGGGAGTTTGTACTTACTTGGTCCAAGCGGAAGTTCATTTCGCCCACTGTAGCTCTCGGAATCATTGTTTTTATCAAAGGGGGTCTTTTGGCTTTAGAGTCAATTTCCAAATCAACAATGGTGATAATGAGCTACCAACTTCTATTTATAGACTTTTTGGCCTCTTTTTGTCACTTTTTTGGCCTCCCTTATTAGTTTCTTTATACCAAAAACCATTTAGAGTGATTCAGGAGTTGTATGGGAGGGATTTGATCGGGTATTAGGACACTTTTTTTTTTTGAGTTTTGAGAAAATTTTGACGGTCCGTGAAAGTTTTTTCCAAGAATCAACTTGAGCATATAGGTTAGGTTACTACCCTGACTTTTGTGTCTCGTTGTCTTTTTCCTTTGCTCTAGGATTGATCCCATCAGTTTGTGACACAGAACCATCATATCTACTTTAGAAGTGTCGCAACTTGAAGGTAGAGCTTACTAGAACATGGATGCCCTAGGTAGGTCCTGGTTGCATTATGGTGTCCATGCCATCTCTAAAACACTGTAGGATCGAGAGTCCTTGTAGTCTTTCTTGAATATGAGTTTGAGCCTCATTTTCAGGATTCTTCTTCGCTCTTTGTCTCACCTTCAGGACTCCCAAAAAACAACAGGTCTCCTTTTAAGCCCTTTTTAGACCCTCTAAACATGAAAATATTGTCGAGCGATCTTGTGGCCTTTCACACTCATTAAACTGAAATTTGAAGTCACGTCTGTCTGACGGTAGTTTACCCCTTTTTCGGTCCGGACGGTCAACTGTACGAACAAAGGTATACTCTATAGAATTTCCGTTCATTAGAAGAGTACTCTTACGTATAATTTTACCCCTTTTTCAGTCCCGAGGGACTAAACTTATGAAAAAGAAACCCCTACAGAATCCATAGTTAAGCTCTTTTCAGACTCCCTAAAATTGAAAAGATCACTGAGTGACCTTATTCTTTCACACTCGTTAAATTGGTCCAGAAGAATATTCCTGGCGAAGTCCATAGTTAAGCTTTTTTCATACTTCTTATAAGTGAAAAAATGGCCGAGTGATCTTGTCCTTGTCACACTCGTTAAAATGGTTTTGAATCGACGTCTAATCGGTGCTAGTTTAACCCTTTTTTGAACCGACTAGACTATCTTCGAAAAAGGTACCCCAGTGGAGTCTCCTTTTATGTTTTTTCAGACTCTCTAAATATGAAAAACCACCAAGCTTACCTTCTCTAGGATCATTAAACTTACATCGAAGGATGTTACCATTGTGTGTTTTATCAACTGCATTTGCATACCTTATCCACCAGCTTTGTGACAGTTTGCTTCTGTGTCTTAACACCTTTGGCCACCGAAGGATTTTTCTCAAGTATCATTTTAATAGAACATTAGTCTTGTCCTTGTGCCTTGAGCTTGTATGTTTGCAATACTCGTTCCTCCATTATAACGTAATATTTCTTTATTCTTTTTCCACAATTATTGAAAAGAACAAAAAAAATCAAATATACCCCAAAAAGAGGAAGGGAAAAGTATTTTCTTTTTTGGTAGCATAATGAGTCGCCCTTGAATAAATCACATCTGTCCATTTATTCATCAGACTATGGGATGTAGTACGACCTTAGGAAGATTTTCTCTCTATATAGAGTTGTGTCCTCCACCATTTGGTTATTCTTCCAAACATATGGAGAGTTTGCGGTGCCTCTTGCTTTGTAGACTTATGATTAACATTCATGCTTCCTGAGTCTCACCACTTGTTGTGCTATTGTCCAAGGGAATTTTGTCACTAAGTCTGAGTCAACCCCTTTGCAATGTGTCTTTTGTCTGCATACCCGACCATCCTGAACATCCAATCAAGTCCTTGTTCGAAATCACTGAAGCCTTCAGTCCGATCATCAAGATTATCAAGTCCATGACCGAAGAGTCATTGAAGACCTCTGGGTAGTGCATTCGTAAAATCATATTACACTCCTACCCAAGTTTTGGAAGATTTTGAAGTTGTTTCTCGAGCTCTGAAGATCTCATCTCCAGCCATCAGGCTGAATCAGCTTGTGGAAGATGGATACTCTATATGTATATCTTTTTGATTTCGAGATGTAGCTCCACTGTGTATTGTTCATGTCTACTCTTTATATTTATTTGACATGGATCTATAGTGTATTTGATTGGTAGCGATGGTTCTATTTTTATCCCGAGCATGGGTATGGATGCCTCGGTGAGACATTTGTTATTTTTCATACGGCACCTCCCGGTTCTTGATCCTTGGGCTCAATCGTTCGGCACATCAGTAAAGATTGGTAATGTATTTCGGCCATCAGATGCTCTTCTAACCTCACACATTAGGGGGAATATATTATAACCCTAAATTGCACCACACATGCTTACCTGGCATCATGCCAACTCATATCCTTTCTTTGCCAAAAAAACTACTGAACAACTCTTGGAAAATCCTCTTATGTAAAGGCCCACGCACCCTAACCCATTACTGCACACGTGTACACGCTGGCTGACCCAAAACAGCCCGCATGGACCAGCAAAAGCATGAAAAAAGGAAAGTTGCCGACGGAACAAAAAGCTATGGGTGAGTTAACTGAAACTCTCGACCATGCATGGCCGAGGGTTCATCCAAATACCTAGCTCCTTCTAGCCTATAAAAGAATGGGTAGGGGTACCATTTGGAGGGAGGAAGAATATAGCAAAGAAACTCTTCCCATTTATGTATTCCATTGTCCCAACCCTTTAGCCTTTCCTAATGCCAAAGGAGATTTAAAGCAAAGTAGTTGAAGGACAAAAGAAGAGGAGCCCAGGATCAGGTTCAAGGAGCGGTGGCCGGTCTCAGCTTTTGTAAGTTGACTCATTTTAAGTAATACAGAGAATTCTTTTCCCATCCCAATTCATGAACTTTTTATGGTTTGATTAGTTTATGTTTGATTTCTAACCCGTGAGTATATAAGTAGTATGCATGCATAGTTGTTGCTCGTCTTGAATGTAGGTCAGCTTTGGAAGGAGTATTGCGAACAAGTAATCAAGCACAATGGAGGATCGACATCAAACATGGGTAACCAGGTAAGTTGATATTTCCATGCTTTTACTAAGAAAAGGGGATTTAAATCTAGGGATGAAGGTAGAAAGTAATTTCTATTCAGTCATATCTGCATGCAAAGTATGAACTCTATTTGCTAGTCCGTAGGGTTTTTTTCCCCAACAACACCTATGTGAGAGGGGGATCCCAAAAAGCCTATACAACAATTGGATTTTCTCTCCCTATCACAGGATGCTAATGTTTGTTTTTTGAAAACTTTGGAGAGTTGTACTCACAACCTAATCCAAAGTGTTAATCCTAGTCTAATGTTGGTGGAAGATCCTAAAAACAAAATGTTCTAGATAAATTTTTTTAATTAGCATTCATTTTGCAGTTGTTCTTTACTCAAAGGGTGTATGACAATGAAATTGATGGTATTATGACTCAATTCCCAAAAAAATCATAAGAAATTATAAGAAGTCCTTTCTTTCAATGAATGCCTATTTAAGGGAAAGAGAGAAAGTTCTTTTCACTATCAAACACTGAGATGCAACATCCCCATACAATTATTTCTCAATCAAATCCAATGTAATTCTAAAACATTTCAGAAATACCTTCTAATATCCAAACCAATCACTAAAATATGTCCTTTTGCTTATATGTGAATGATAATCAAATGTAAAACTTCTAATGTCAATTAGATTTCAGGATTAAACAATCAAAATCAAACCTCACACAAACAAAAATACACTCTTGTCATGAATAAACAAGAAAGAAAAAGATAATCAAATTTGCAAACAAGAACCAAAAACCTCAAAAAAAAAAGAAATGTTGGAAAACTGACCTCAAAGATCAAATGGGAAGGTTCACAGACCTTTGGATTTCCTCACAAAATCCTCCATTCAGTCAGATAAATGAGAATAAAACAACAAGTTAACTTTAGGTCATCAAAGACAAAGAGTGAATTCAAGGCAAGGAAAGAAAATGTCAAATTCCCAAACAAAAGAGGATCAATTCTTAGAAAACATGGTGTTGAAGGCCAATACCAATATGAATTGAGAGTATGAGACTCTGAGCAAGTGCACAAAACAAAAACTGAACCCATAAATTGAAAACCTAGAGGATTTTTCACAAAAAAGGGGGTAGCGCTCTAGTGTAAGGGGCACTAGAGCATTCCAATGCTCTGTGTAAGACCACCAGGGAGTGTTAACTCTCTTATAGCAAGGGCAGGGGAGCACTCTGCTTCAAAAGTTCAGAAAAATGCCCAGAAACTCAAAAATTAAGCAAACTCAGTCAATCAAATTGTATATGATGAATCTAGAGACAATCAATCAGATCTAAGAATCAAAGAGACAATATGGAGAAGGTCAAATGAGTGGGAAAAGGGCCAAAATGGGATCTGGGAATGGAAGCAAAAATCAGAGCTCTTCTCCAGTGGAGTCGTCAATTTCTGTTACAGGTGAATCCTCCTGCGGACAAGTGGATTCCCTCTTGGTATCTAGACTCCTAAGGCTAAGATGGAAAAGTTATTAACATGGACATTGACATCCTTTTAGATATAATCAAGGTAATATACGAAGGAGAAGAAGAAAGATATGTACCTTATTAACGACGTTTGTCCTTGCAAAGTCTAGGTCGAGCTTCAATCCTGAGCTCCTTGACAGGTCCTGTAGAACAAACAAAGATACAATGGACTTCCTACTCTACTGATATTATCTCAAATATATATCCATCTACTGCAAACAAACTCATGTGGAACAAGCATAAGTTTGAAAGAAACAGGCCAAGCATTGATATATTGATAAGAACAAGTAAAAGTACTTACAATCCTTTGATTAAGGTGCAAAAGCTTCTTCTAGTTCTCCTTTTCCAACCCCTTGCTCAAGTAATATCCACTAATTTCTTTGATGACATCTCACTCATGAGATCATAAGTTTCATATCTCCAATCTTTTCTGCCAATACTACTTATATGATCATAAGTTTGGTATCAATCTCTAGTCTCTACCTCCCCTTTCACCATGAGGAGGCCTCCTTATATA
>SNQJ01S0106414.1:41333-52602 GCA_010110895.2 Picea sitchensis | reverse complement strand
ATTATTGGACACTTCAGGATATTTGGATGCACAGTATATTCTCATGTACCTAAAGAGAAGAGATCCAAGCTAGACCCTTCATGGAGAAAGGGTACATTTGTGAGATACAATGAATCTTCGAAGGAATATAAGATCTACATCCCAATTCAGAGACAGATTGAGATAAGTAGAGATGTTATCTTTGAAGAAGTGATAGCCTTTCAAATATCTAGAGAATCTCAGATGGAGATCGATAGTGAGATAATACCTCCTCCCCCTTCAATAGTTCAGAGGGAAACAAACATCATTCCAGTTGATCCAGTTGTTCTAGTTGATCCATCTTCTCTAGTTGATATCCTCAGAGATATTGCAGTAGAGCATAAAAGGCATGTCTGGGCTCGACAAAATTTGCAAGAGGCAAAGGGAGATGCATCCCCTCAAGGGACATCCCGAGAAAGAAAGAGACCAAATATATTTTCTAGCTACTTTTCAACCACGAGTCACATCATTAATTCTGAGCCTTCTTGTCATGGAGAAGCGATAGGTGAGTAGGTATGGAAAGATGTCGTGATAGAAGAATATCAGTCCATCTTGAAGAATGATGTATGAGATATTGTTCCAAGACTAGAAGGGAAGTCTGTAGTGAATTCCAAGTGGATCTATAAGATCAAGCATGCAACTGATGGAAGTATCGAGAAATAAAAAGTGATATTTGTAGCCAGACGATTCTCACAAGTAGAGGGAGTTGACTATGTTAAGACATTTTATCCAGTAGCCCGTTACAATTCCATCCGTACTATCATTGCAATCGCTGCATCCATGGGTTGGAAACTACATCAGATGGATGTAAAGACAACCTTTATAAATGGTAAGATTGAGGAAGAAGTTTATATCAAGAAGCCAGAAGGATTCATGATACACAACGAGAAATATCATGTGTGCAGGTTGAAGAAATCCATGTATGGACTAAAGCAAGCACCTCGTGCTTGGTATGAGAAAATGGATGGATTATTGATGATTTTGGACTTCAAAAAGAGTGTTGTTGATCCAAACCTATATTATCATATTGTTGGTAATGAGTGATTAATATTGGTCCTATATGTGGATGACTTATTCCTCATAGGTTCAGAAAGACTTATTGTTGAATGCAAGAAAGCATTGACTACTAAATTCAAGATGAAGGATATGGGTATGATGCACTACTTCTTGGTACTATGAGTATGGAAAAGGACTAAACATATTTTCCCGAGTCAAGGAAAATATATAGTGGAGATATTGAAGAAGTTTGGTATGACAGAGTGAAAATCCATGCCTACACCAATGATGATGGATTTGAAGAAAATGAATGATGCTTCTACTGATTCAGACAAGATTGATCCACATTTGTACCAACAACTGATTGGATCACTGATGTATCTGGTTAACACTAGACCTGATATATGTTATGTAGTGAATGTACTTAGTCAGTTCATGGGTCAGCTGAGACAAACTTACTGGATAACAACGAAGCATGTATTGAGTTATCTATGAGGCACAATTGGATATGGCTTGAGATATGCCTCCAGTGTAGACTTGAGTTTGCGGGGATATGTCGATGTAGATTGGGAAGGGAGAAAAGTGGACCGGAAGATCACATCTAATTGTTGTTTTACCTTGGGGTCTGCCATGGTTTCTTGGTGTAGCAGGAAACATAGCTTCGTGTCGTTGAGTACTGCAGAAGAAGAGTATATAGCATTGAGTGTGGTAGTCCATGAAGTAGTGTGGCTTCGCAAGCTCCTAACAAGCAAGGGCGTGAGGGATTATTTGTATATGTAATTAGGGCTTGTGTATATGTAAACATGTAATAGGTGAGGGATTATTTGTATATATGTAAGGGCGTGAGTTTCCATTTGCCTAAACCTGTGCAAGCAACCCTTTGTGGAAAGGAGTGTGAGTCACCCTTCACTTTGATAAGTGTGATAGTTCTTTAGAGGTGTTATGTGATTGATCACGCCCACTAGTATGACCTTATTCAACTAAAAAGGTTGTGATTTCGCTTGTTTAAAGAATGAAATCCMTTCATTTCAACCAATGTGACAACACTCATTTAGAGTGGGTTAACCACACTCATTCCAAGTGGTGGGAGTCACGTTCACTAAAAACATTGGGAGTTAWGTTGTTTCCCACTTGTGCAATTTCCCTCATTCTAATAAATGCAATTATCCTTCATCTAGGGTGATATGAGAAGCCTTGATGAAGAGTGATGTGAGAAGGATTCACTAAAAACATTGGGAGTTAAGTTGTTTCCCACTTGTGCAATTTCCCTCATTCTAATAAATGCAATTATCCTTCATCTAGGGTGATATGAGAAGCCTCGATGAAGGGTGATGGGAGAAGGATTCAGGTGATTTTAACAAGGGGAAAAGGTATGACTTTATTATTGATTTGTTCTTCTAAAAAATAGTTTTATCATTGTCAATTATGCATTGATTTCTCACCCAACAAGCCATCACCCAATACCTATAACACCACTACAATACCTATAAATTCCCCTTGACTCATGCATCTCGCCTCAATACCTATAAGCATACTTCAATTAAAAAAAACCCTTAATATGAAACAATATATTAACTTGATTTTTCTTAATTTTAAAACTCTCTTTATGAATGAAGGTAATAGAATGTTGGCCAACAAATAAAACTTGATGAAACCTGATTTAAAACTTGATAAAAATTGATTTGTCCAGTGCTCATCATGAAATAATTTTGTTAATGAACCTACTTTCTCCCTTCTTCTCGCCTCCTCGTACATGTTGGGCACTTTTCTTTTATTTTTCTTAGTGTCAATTAATAACATCAACTTAAACCAACTTTATAAGAGGATCTTGTGAGCTATTTTTATAAGAGGATCTTGGGATAGCCCCGTTTGGTTACCCACTTGGATGGATCCCCGCTGCCAATACTTTGGCCCTCTGTCACGAAGTCGTGGGTTCAACTCTATAGGTCCACCAGATGTGTCCCTTCGGGTGGATTGTCGATGACTTATTCCAGTTAAAAAAAAAAGAGGATCTTCGGATGAAAGACTCCTAATATTCTTCTTATGGAAGCTACCACAATTATGTTCGAACAATATTTTTTCCATTCTTTCATGCCATGTTCTCCATGTTGGAATGTGACAACTATTTGACCAATTTGGTCTAGTTGGTTCACGGTTGTTTCCAACAAAATGTATTCTTGGTTTTTAGTTGAAACCACTTAGTAAGAATAGGGAAGCATTTATTGCATTCAATTTCATGTAATTGAAGGAGAAATGGATTAAATATGTAGCCTGTAGAGGCAAATATTGAGCAGGGGATTTAGGCCCTCTCCTGGGCTGCCTGGTTGCCTATTGTTGGTTGTAATCTCATGGTTTGTTGATAATAAGAAAGCCTTTTGCCACTGTCCCGTGGATGCTTCCCCTTAAGGGGTTTTACCACATAAATCATTGTGTCTTCTGTGTAATTGCATATGTGTGTGTTTGTCTATTTGATTATATGTTGTGTTTTCAGATCTATGTGGGTTAATGGCCCAACAAGTGGTATCAGAGCTCGGGTAAGTGCAATCCAAGGAAGATTGCAGCAGAGGAAACATGAAGCTGTAAAGGACAAGGTTGGTTGGAGGCCGCAAAGGATACTCTCCATCTGGTAGAGGATACTTGAAGACTGCAACCGAGATATTGAAGGGATCTGTGAAGGCAAGAAGAAGGACGTCCAAACATTAAGATCAAGCATCGAGTGTCCTTCCTATTAGGTCACAGGTAGAGGTTTCTTCCGCCAAGTTCGTGGTCATTGTCGACGAATCAAAGCTCGTTGGAGGTCTTGGCAGCATGTAGCTGATGATGGCTGAATAAGTAGTACACTTCTTCTTGAAGTACAAATCGTCAGAGCCTAGGTTGAAGGAGAGATCATCCTTTTTGTAGCGGCTGCATGTGAAGATGGAAGGTTGCGGGAGGTGTGAGAGAACAATCAACAAAATGTAGATGAGCCACAAGCTTCCCTAAGGAGATCTACGCGGGTCAGAAATACTCCAAGAAGGTATGATGATTTTTTTTCGTCAGTTTCTTTGAGTACTAATGATGATGAACCTTCGTGCTATCAGGAAGCTGTGAAGGGTTCTAACAATGATAATGGAAATAAGCAATGAAGGACGAAATGAAGGCATTAGAGAGGAATGCCACATGGGACCTGGTAGAACTTCCAAGAGACAAAAAAACTGTAGGTTGCAAGTGGGTCTACAAGATAAAAGGGTGTTGATGATAAGGTGGAAAGGTACAAAGCAAGGCTGGTTGCAAAAGGATATTCTCAGAAAGAAGGTATTGACTTTCATGAGATTTTTTCACCAGTTGTTAAGATTGCTTCAATTCAAAGTGTGTTAGCATTGGTTGTTTTATTTGATTTGGAGTTGGAGCAGCTAGATGTTAAGACTTCTTTCTTACATGGAGATTTGGATGAGGAGATCTACATGGAACAACCTGAAGGGTTTGTTCAGAATCGTAGCAATAAATTTTTTTGCAGACTCAAGAAATCATTGTATGGTTTAAGGCAGTCCCCCGGACAATGGTACAAGAAATTTGACTCTTTCATGGTGAGCCAGAATTATACAAGGAGTGAGTATGATCATTATGTCTACTTTAAGAAATTGAATAATGGCATATTCATTATCTTAGTATTGTATATTAATGATATGATTTTAACAAGAAAAAGCATAACCGAGATCAACATATTAAAGGCTCGGATGGCTAGGACGTTCGATATAAAAGATCTAGGAGCAGCAAGGCAGATTTTGGGCATGGAGATATTCAGAGACAGGAGGAATGGTAAGATTTGGTTGTCACAACAGAAGTATGTTGAGAAGATACTTTTGAGGTTTGGTATGAACGATGTGAAACCAATGTGAGTCCCTTTGGCTTCCCATTTTAAGCTTTCTTCAAGTTTATGTCCTAGTACAAAAGAAGAAAAAGAAAATATGTCTCGAATACCATATGCTAATGCAGTGGGAAGTTTAATGTATGCGATGGTTACTACAAGGCCAAACATTTCACATGCAGTTGGGGTTGTCAGCAGGTATATGGAAAATCCAGGTAAAGAGCACCAGGTAGCAGTGAAATGGGTGCTTCGGTATTTGAGGGGCACAAGTGATTACTGTATCACTTATAATAGTGGTTGTAAATCAGTCTGTGGATATGTTGATTCTGATTTTGCAGGTGATTTGGATAAGAGAAGGTTGATTTCAAGGTATGTCTTTACTCTTGCAGGTGGAGCTATTAGTTGGATCTCAAAGCTACAGAACATTGTTTCTCTATCCACTACAGAAGAAAAATACGTAGTTGCTTCACATGCTTGCAAAGAGGCAATTTGGTTGAAAGGTTTGTTTGGTGAGTTTGGAAGGATGCAAGGCAAAGTAAAGTTACTGTCAGTTGAATAGTTGGCACGAAAAAACATGCACAGCAGTGCCACGAGGGCATGAAAATGCACGCGCCTTCCAAGAGTTTGTGTTTCACTGTCTCTCTTGGATTGAATGGCCGCCATGCCATGATTCATATATATGTGGGAGAGAAAAGGGCAGAAGGGCAAGGCATCAAGGATGAAACAATATTGGGAAAGCAAAGATGGCCACAGGATTGTTTGACAGGCAGGCAAGGGAGTATGCTAATGCCAGACCCCAATACCCACCTCAACTCTTCTCCTTCATTTCCAGACACACCCCTCATCGTCGTCTGGCTTGGGACGTCGGCACCGGCACCGGCCAAGCTGCACTCGCTGTAACATACATTTCATTGATATTCAAGATATTTTTTCTTTCAATTTCTATCTCCTTTCGTTTAATTTATTGATATTTTTGTCGACAGTTATCGGAGATATACGAGAGAGTTATAGCCACGGATGTGAGCGAGCAACAAATCAGCTACGCTCCCAGGCGCCCCAACATAACTTACGCGGTGACTCCCCGGGCGATGTCATTGGAGGAGTTGGGGAGCACCGTAGGAGAAGAGGGGAGCGTTGATCTGGTGACCGTGGCCCAGGCTCTTCACTGATCTGGTGACCGTGGCCCAGGCTCTTCACTGGTTCGATCTCCACACCTTTTATGGGCATGTTAAGCACGTTCTGCGGAAGCCCGGTGGGGTATTTGTAGCCTGGTGCTACAGAGAACCGGTTGTGAACCCAAGCGTCGACCGCGTATTCGACGATATGTACCGCTCATCCGCCCCCTTTTGGGACCCCGCCCGTCAAATAGTGGACGACGAGTACGCAACGCTTTCCTTCCCATTCCGGAGCGTTGTCCAGGAGGGCTCGGAAGAAGAGGAGTTGACAACGGATCCCATAAAATTCTGGACAAAGAAAGAGATGGGGTTGGATGGGTACATGACTTATTTGAGATCATGGTCTGCTTATCAGACGGCGAAGGCCGCGGGAGTCGATCTGTTGGACGAGCAAACCGTTGGGCGTTTCAAGGATGCCTGGCCTGAAATTCATGAGGACGTCAAGACCGTCAGTTGGCCCGTGTTCCTCAGAATAGGCGTTGTTTAGCCCGCTCTAAGTTGTATTTGTTTTAATCTTACTCAATTTCATCGCTGCAGCATGTGAGCACTGAATTGATTCCAATAAACATTTATTGCTACAATCAATGATTTATTTTCCTTTTTTTTTTCTTTTTGTATACTAGCAAAGCAGCAAAATAGCTGCTGGTGAACGCTGAAAGGTTGAGAAGATGAAATGAATCTTTAAAAGAATATATTAAATTTTATTATCTATTAACAAATAAACTGTTGGGCTTCATTTATCTGGTGTTAATATTTTAATTTCTGTTAATCACTTACGTGGTAAATGTAAAAAAGTAAACACATAAACTGATGTCTTTATAATAGCTAGGAAGTTAATGATTGAAATCACAACGATTTATTTCATTGACTTTGAGAACTATGTTGGCAGGTGAAGAGAAGGCCCACAACTAAATATATGGAAGAGGTTTAGGAAGATATAAATGCCAACATGAGAGGGATTCTAATTGAATGGCTTGTGGGGGTGAACCGTTGTGTTTGTTTCATGTTTCCATGAAATTACTAATCCTAGCAGTTTATAACTTGTTGTCTATTGCAAACTGTTGAGGAATACAAATGTGTTCCAGATACACTGTATTTGATAGTTTCCTATATTGATCGGTACCTTTCCAATAATGTAGTAAATAGACAACGCTTGCAATCTCATAGCAACGAGCAAACAACCGTATATCCGAGCATCCAAGCCTCGAAACTGGCATGTGTCAACCTCACCAACTGTGGCGGTTTTCGGATTTCTCGAATATCAGGTATGAAACGGACTCGATGTGGTTGACACAGCCGCCCAATTCGATATCAAATATTCCTGAGGGACATGGTCAGATGATATCACAGTCATTCTGTTGGCTATGATGGGTGTTGTTCCAAGGTCGTCCAACGAATTCGGGAAATGGTGGAGGAGGTATGGTCTGTGGTGTGGGGTTTTGAAAAACCGCATACATACAAGCATTTTATCCGTATTTTCTCCATGTGGGGTGACGGTGTTGTGGGGTTCTCTTCGAAGCGATAAATCTTGGTCTTCACTGGTGAATAATGGGGATACTAGTCTTCACAGTTATTCACGAATGATCTGAATGTATTGTAGAAATGTGTGAACATATCGTGGACACTATTAATGCCAAAATGACTAATGATTCTATTTATAATTCTCTCTTGCTTCATCAAATGAGCACAACTTAGATCTCTATTGATGGGTTGCATCATACTTCGATGGTTGAACAGTCCACTCACAGCGACAAATCCCAAGCCCCGAGTATGCCAAGCTTTGTAGTGGGTTTGAATAATCATGTCAATGATGTCAAACAAGTCCTATTCCATAATGGAGTTAATATAATTGGGGTAGAAAGGATGGGTGGAAGAAACAAAACCACTCTTGCATTATCCCTTTGCGAGGATTTCCAAGTCAAAAGTAAAAACAATTCCCCTTTTAATCTTCATTCTAAACTTTCATTTTATTTCTTCATTTTGGTCTACAATGCATAATCATTTTATGATTATCATATTTCTTTGACAACAATATAGTTTTCATTATTCTTTCCTGGTCTCCAAAATGTAAAGGCTCTTTTGGAAACTATGTGGGATAAGATAATTGGAGCTCGAAGGCCCGTTTTTTGAAGTATCGAGGATGTGCACAACCAACTATAGAAAAATATTAGTTTAAATGGAAATCGGCAGACTTTGGTTGTTTTCGATAATGTTTTGTCAAGATCAAATGTGGAACAGTTGTTGGTTGTTGTTTGAAGAAGAGGGATAAAAGACAGTTATTACAAACAATAGCCATGTGTATAACATACCCATGTTGCAGAAGGCTGATGCTCTATCACTTTTTTTGTTTTTGGGCCTTTGAACAACCTTCGATTACAAAAACAACAGATGAAGCTCTTGTTAAGTACGTATGGATTAGACATACTAATAATTATCTCATAACCTAATTGTTTATCTATCCTTATCTTGATGCATTGCATCCGAGTATACAGTGCTCAAATTCAGATTGATTTTCTGCCACTTTGATGGATAAATGGATTTTCAACTCTAAAATTTCAATGTTAACAATAATAGTGCGGGGCTATAAAAATCCAGAAAAAAAGATTTAATACTGTAGATTTCTAGAGAAGAATAACTCAATTGTTTAACAAGTATAATATCGTTTAAAAAACAGTATCCATGTGTATAACATACCCATGTTACAGAAGGTTGATGCCCTGTCACTTTTTTGTTTATGGGCCTTTGGACAATCTTCGATTCCAAAAACAATAGATGAAGATCTTGTTAAGTAGGTATGGATTGGACATACTAATAATTATCTCATAACCCAACTGTTTATCTATCCTTCTCTTGATGCATTGCATCAGAGTATACAATGATCAAATTCAGATTGATTTTATGCCACTTTGATGGATAAATGGATTTTCAACTCTAAAATTTCAGCGTTAACAATAATAGTGTGGGGCTATAAAAATCCAAAAAAAAAAATTAATACTGTAGATTTCTAGAAAAGAATAACTCAATTGTTTAACATGTATAATATTTGTAGGTTGAGGCAATGTATATTTAAGTTCATCAACATCACATCACAAAGTTGGTGCAAGATGAGGACATCAAGCTAATCTCTTGTGCCACTTAGGATTGAGTGACTAATATTCTCCACAAATCTTTGAGTAGAGACAAATTTGAAAAACTTAAAAACATGTTTGGTGTAGTTGTATCATTTCAATATGGCTCTTTCTCTTGCTATGAATGAATGATACGTGAAATATTCAATTGGGATTTGATTTCATTTATGAGCAAATAACAAGTTGTATGTTGTTGCTTTGCACCTTTAATAGACTAATGAGTCATTTGAATGACTGATTTTGGTTTCCTATGATTCAAATATTTCAATACTCTCACCGAATCCCCCAAGAATTAAGAAAAGTTAGTAGAATGGTACACATTGGTAAAATTATCATTGCCAAATGACGTTCCCTTTCCCCCGCTTCGGAGGTATGCTAGTTATTATTATGTGAAAAAGTTCCCATTATTGTTATTATTATTTTAAGAGGTTCTCCATACTATAATATGTTATTTGTCAAATATGTCACTTGTTGGAATTGAACTTGGGTGGAGGAACACCTCTCAACATAAACCACTCGTACTAAACCCAATTAACTTTATTTATTTATTTTTTATTGAAAAAATGTTACAATTTGATTAAATTTTACAACCACTTTTATGATTTATTATTAAAAAATATATAATAATAATTTTTTCAATATCGATTTTAAAATTTTTGATGATATTTATTTTTAAGTTAAAATTAGAAAAAAATCAATTTTTTATTTAAAATGATCTTTTAATAATCTATTTTTAATTGTATTAAAATATTTTTACAATTTTAATAAATTAGTATGAAAAAAATTGTTTAGTCAACCTTAAGGAATGGGCAAGAGAAAATCCACTTGTAGCCCATCATTAGCTTNAATCTATTTTTAATTGTATTAAAATATTTTTACAATTTTAATAAATTAGTATGAAAAAAATTGTTTAGTCAACCTTAAGGAATGGGCAAGAGAAAATCCACTTGTAGCCCATCATTAGCTTTCCAACCCTAAAAAGGTTGTGGACATTCTCCATTTCATTATGTCTCGTCGAGACTAACTTTGTGCTTAGGAAAGCCATTTCCATGGTTTGTTTTTTATTAAACCATCGAAATCAATAACTGGTAGGTTTAATCTGGGCTAGGCCCAATATCAAGCCTACTAGTTGCCACTAGAGCCCAAGGGTATATCCAATAACCCGCAAGTCAGATATACAAATAACTTGTGACTTAGCAAAGGTCTAGGAGTCTCGAATCCCACCGAAGAGGACCTCTATCATATGGGTTGTCTACCCTTCTAGATTTATCACAACATACCAACATGTCCAGTTTAAGGGAATTGAACCTAGGTGAGGAGGATGACACAGATACTACCCAACTACCCAAGATGTGAACTCGGATATCATTTCCCCGACTTACCATAAAAAAATATCATATATTAATTGGATACCCTTTTTAAAAAGTCGCCTTAAGGCCAAGAACCTTTAACCAAGATCCTACCTTTGAATTTAAAATTAGTTGATCACGAGAGGTAATGATTATTAAAGAAAATTTCAAATGCAAAAGGAAAAGTCCTTCTAGGATAGGTGGGACTTAATAGCTTCCCAAGCCCTCTTTATACTCTATAGAATAAATGATCCAACAAATTTAGCATGAGATGGCAAGTGCAAGAGGGTTCAAAATAGGACTCCTTGCTAGGAATTATTCATAAGCGGAAGATTTTGTATGATCAGATGTCGAAGAAGGAACTTTCAAGATTCTTTCCCATCAACAATAAGAATCAACCATTTGTCATATAAAGTTTGAGCTTGTAGAGAATTTTGATGATACCTAAGCCTTCAAATTCGTGCATTATAGATCCTCTTTAATTATTTGAAACTCCTTACTTTTGTTGGTATTGGCCTATATAAAGTTTTGGAATCCTTCTCTATCCCTGAATAAGCCACTTTAGAGGGAATCTAATGGGAGTAATAGTAAAAGTGAATTGCAACTTGTTATCTGTTAAGCCCTAATATTGGCTCATTACCACTTAATTGGGGCATATTAGATTAGTAATGTTATTTTATTTATGTCAGCTTTAGGCCATTAGTTGTAATTTATATTAGTAATGTTATTTTATTTATGTCGGCTTTAGGCCATTAA
>SNQJ01S0106414.1:26829-39775 GCA_010110895.2 Picea sitchensis | reverse complement strand
AAGTATGTAATAGGTGAGGGATTATTTGTATATATGTAAGGGCGTGAGTTTCCATTCGCCTAAACCTTTGCAAGCAACCCTTTGTGGAAAGGAGTGTGAGTCACCCTTCACTTTGATAAGTGTGATAGTTCTTTAGAGGTGTTATGTGATTGATCACGTCCACTAGTATGACCTTATTCAACTAAAAAGGTTGTGATTTTGCTTGTTTAAAGAATGCAATCCCTTCATTTCAACCAATGTGATAACACTCATTTAGAGTGGGTTAACCACACTCACTCCAAGTGGTGGGAGTCACGTTCACTAAAAACATTGGGAGTTAAGTTGTTTCCCACTTGTGCAATTTCCCTCATTCTAATAAATGCAATTATCCTTCATCTAGGGTGATATGAGAAGCCTTGATGAAGAGTGATGTGAGAAGGATTCACTAAAAACATTGGGAGTTAAGTTGTTTCCTGCTTGTGCAATTTCCCTCATTCTAATAAATGCAATTATCCTTCATCTAGGGTGATATGAGAAGCCTCAATGAAGGGTGATGTGAGAAGGATTTAGGTGATTTCAACAAGGGGAAAAGGTATGACTTTATTATTGATTTGTGCTTATAAAAAATAGTTTTATCATTGTCAGTTATGCATTGATTTCTCACCCAACAAGCCATCACCCAATACCTATAACACCACTACAATACCTATAAATTCCCCTTGACTCATGCATCTCGCCTCAATACCTATAAATATACTTCAATTAAAAAAAACCCTTAATATGAAACAATATATTAACTTGATTTTTCTTAATTTTAAAACTCTTTTTATGAATGAAGGTAATAGAATGTTGGTCAACAAATAAAACTTGATAAAAATTGATAAAAATTGATTTGTCCATAGCTCATCATGAAATAATTTTTTCAATGAACCTACTTTCTCCCTTCTTCTCACCTCCTCGTACATGTTGGGCACTTTTCTTTTCTTTTTCTTAGTGTCAATTAATAACATCAACTTAAACCAACTTTATAAGAGGATCTTGTGGGCTATCTTTATAAGAGGATCTTGGGATAGCCCATTTGGATGGATCCCCGCTGCCAATACTTTGGCCTTCTGTCACAAAGTTGTGGGTTCAACTCTTTAGGTCCACCAGATGTGTACCTTTGGGTGGATTGTCGGTTAAAAAAAAAAAGAAGATTTTCGGATGAAAAACTCCTAATATTCTTCTTATGGAAGCTACCACAATTATGTTCTAACCTACCACAATTATGTTCTAACAATATTTATCATTTATTGCACTCAGTTTCATGTAACTGAAGGAGAAATGGATTAAATATGTAACCCGTAGAGACAAATATTGAGTAGGGGCTTCAAGCCCTCTCCTGGGCTGCCCCGTTGCCTATTGTTGGTTGTAATCTCCTGGTTTGTTGATAATAAGAAAGCCTTTTGCTATTGTCCCGTGGATGCCTCCCCTTAGGGGGTTTTACCAGTAAATCGTTGTGTCTTCTGTATAATTGCATATGTGTGTGTTTGTCTATTTGATTATATGTTGTGTTTTCAGATCTTTGTGGGTTAACGACCCAACAAGTGGTATCAGAGCTCGGGTAAGTGCAATCCGAGGAAGATTGCAGTAGAGGAAACAGGAAGCCGTAAGGACAAGGTTGGTTGGAGGCCGCAAAGGATACTCTCCATCTGGTAGAGGATACTTGAAGACTGCAACCGAGATATTGAAGGGATCTGTGAAGGAAAGAAGAAGGACGTCCAGACATTAAGATCAAGCACCGAGCGTCCTTCCTATCAGGTCGTAGGTAGAGGTTTCTTCCGCCAAGTTCGTGGTCGTTGTCGAAGAATCAAAGCTCGTTGGAGGTCTTGGCATCATGTAGCTGATGATGGCCGAGTAAGTAGTACACTTCTTCTTGAAGTACAAATCATCAGAGCTTAGGTTGAAGGAGAGATCATCCTTTCTGTAGAGGCTGCATGTGAAGATGGAAGGCCGCGCGAGGTGTGAGAGAACTTGGGCATTCTTGGAGGTATCAAGGAGAGATATCGTCAGCTGGAATAGATGCGTTTTGGTGCTGACGGTACCTTCTTGATCGCATTCTGGAAGAAGCTAAATGTTGTCTCTTGTTCATCCATAGATGGTAGCCACAGAGTGGATCTGGTCAGATCTGGACTTTCTGGAGACAGTGGTGTGCATGGATTTGTTGGCCAGGCCATCCAGATCTGATCTGGTGGGGAACGCATGAAGGGCACCTGAGGAAGATGGGTCTGAGGCGAAAATGAAAAGATGTTGGTGATACCTGCTGGAGAAGTGTGGATTTGATAACTGTTGGAGAAGCGTGAAACCAATTTGACGATCTCACAAATTAGCAGGTCCTGTGTTGAACTAATTTCCACATGGCAAAGAGGTCTGAAAGCAAAGGGGAGTATATACCTACATTCATGATTTACTTGTGCCTGTTGATCTGGAAATTGAGAGTAGAGGCTTGTGTATGATCGTCTGATTGCATGTATGGGGAAGAGCTGCATGTTAGAAAGAAAAAGGAGCATAGTGCTCATCACCGAGATACCTTGTTAGTTCAAGGTTGGGTATTGGAAAGTGACCCATTGTCATCTTATTGCAGAAGCTGTTGTTTTTCTGAACGAGGTCACACTATGCTGAGTCTAAAGTTGGAGAGCTCGGACCTTTGGATTGATTTCATAGCTTTTGTTGGACAACAACCAGTTCTGTTATGCTGGCAGTCTGGTGGTTCTGTACGCAGAGCATAACAAATTTTGCGAAGGAGTGTAAGACCATGAAAGTGCAGTGATGCATCCGGTGTCCATTCCGGATGGTGACGAGGGAGTATGCAACCAAAGGTGAAGGAAGTCGACTGTTAGCCAATACCTTGTGAACACCACTCAGAAGAGCATGGAGGAAGTTTGTGTGTAAAACTAAGGAGAGCGCAGCGTCGGTGATGATCAATGTGTGCCCTCTGTTGTGGAGAAGCAACCTGTTGAATGTCCCTAATTCATGGGTTGTTTGTTGAGTGGGTGCAGGCACAAGGCTTTGGAAAGGATGTTGCCCGAGAAGTATGTTAAAGAGGAACCGACGGGAGGTCATTTGTAGGAACGAGCTGTCAAGAGACCCCGTGGATTCGATTGCATGACCTTCAACGATGAGAAGCCAAGTAGGATGTCTGGATCTCGAAAGGTGCCTGCAGTTTCTGGTCACAGCGAAATCCATGGCTGGTGAAGGTGGATGGGAGCATCCTCGCAAAACCAAATTTGTTGGTGGAGATATTAATGTTGTTGTAGCATTTTGTTGTGTTGTATAAGCCATTGGAAGGAGCCATCTCAGAGAGTGCTACTAGTAAATTTTCTACTGGTGTATAGCTGTGAGTTGCTCCATATTTACCAAGAATCGAGCATCAACATGCTTGCTCAGGGCCTAGGGCATTTGAAATTCCATGAAGAGCCGACCTGGAAGAGGGAACTCTCTGGAGATTGGTTGTCGGTGGATTCCGTAGAGGTGGAGGCAGTAGAGGTGAGGCCTGATCTGTTGGAGGCCACAAAGAAGAAGGGGTCTATGAATAGACTGGAGGAGCAATAGAATGTTTCATGGTTTCGTAGAAGGAAAAAAATTTGAATACAAGCCCTAGGGATATGAAATGGAGGACTGTTCAATGCTTTGTGGAGAATTATGAGGTAGTCGGATCTTCTGTCAAGGTAGAGATCGCCAGGGATATTAGACGTCTCTATGCCCCTGATCTGAGGCCGGATGGGGTTTCCATGTAGTTCAGGAGGTTAAGATTCTTACTGGAAAGACAAATCACCAGGCCATGGATGCCCTAATTGACGACCTAGAGACGATAGAGTAGCACGCGAAGCTCAATGGCTATGAGATATTTGTTGCAACATTGGAGGCTATAGGGATCGCAGACAGGTTTGACCCAGAGGGTAGCTACACACAACTTGCATTGGAGAAAGAAATCCAGGAAAAAGAGTGTGCGCAAGAGTATGCGGTGCATGGAGGACTATGCAAAGAAGTCAATCCTCGTTGTGTTGGGAGTAGATGGTCTTATTCCACAGAAAGAGGATCCCATCATGTTGACCAAGTAGGTTGGTGTGCCCAACGTGGTGGTGTTCTTGAACAAGTAGGATGAGTTTGATGATGATGAATTGCTTCAGTTAGTTGATCTTGAGGTAAGGGAGATTTTGAGTTCCCGTGATTTTCAAAGGAACGATGTGTCGATTGTTTTAGGGTCAGCACTCCTAGCGCTGGAGGCCCTGATGGAAAATATCAAGCAAGTTGAAGGTCGTGGCAGACATTCCTATGGCAGCATTGTGGTCAAGTAATGCACAAGAGAAGTGTTGGGTAACTAGCAACCATCACTGTGATGGTAATGATAAAAATTACCGTATGAACATTCATTATTCTTTGGAGTTGTAAATTAAATTTTGCATGTAATTGGGAATATGGATATAAGACCTCATTTAGGTATGCATACCCCTCGTATCCCGCTAGTAAAGTCTAGACCTAGACTTAGGTGATAGGGGGTGGGTTTTTCAGGTTCATGTTTTTTTCCCGTGTTTTGGTGTCCATGATATTGCATGTAGTGAAGCCTGCTTAAAGGTTAGTTGTAACTCCATTAAAAATCGGTCTAAAGGTGAGTGATAAACACTTACTTGGTTGGTGTGGTTGGATTTGGTCAAGGAAATGTTCTTGTCAAAGTGGAGCACAGAGACTCCATAGAAAGGTTCTTGGAGGCTTCATCTATTTATGGCGAAGGTCTCGAACACAATGTTCGAGGTGGAGCACTGAAGGTGCTCAGGATCGCAACAAAAGAGTTGTTTGCAAGCTCAAGAATTCATTGTATGGCCAATAGAGAGCACACAAACAATTGTACAAGATGTTGATTCCTTCATGGTGAACCAAGATTTACAAGAAGTGGGAATAACTATGGTATTTATTATCTTGGTGTTTAAGTGGTTGACGATATGCTTGTAGCAAGCACAAGAATGGTTAAGATCAACGGGTTGGCTCAGATGGACAGGATGTTTGAAATGAAGGATCTGTGAGATGAAAAACATATCTTGGGCATAGAGATACATAGAGACGAGGAAAATGATAAGAGAAGGATACTGATGAGATTCAGTATGAGCCTTGTGAGTCTGGTAAATGTCTCTTTAATTTTCATTGTAATCTTTCTTCAAGATGGTGTCCTGGTTATAAGGAAGAAGGAGGGTATGTCTCATGAATAGTATGCTGGAAGTAAGTATATGTTTTCGATGAGAAGATCTGATATTTCACTTGCAGGGAGTTGTCAGTGTTCACATGATAAATCAAGGTGGAATAGTAAAATGGGTGCCTCGGTTTTGAAAGCACTAATATCACCTATCTTTAGCTTGCAAGAAGGTGATGAATGGACAATGGCATGACATCAGTTAAATTGTTGTCAAGGTGGAGATTGTTGGAATGTGACAACTATTTGACCAAATTGGTCTAGTTGGTTCACGGTTGTTTCCAACAACATTTATTCTTGGTTTTTAGTTGAAACCACTTAGTAAGAATAGGGAAACATTTATTGCATTCAGTTTCATGTAACTGAAGGATAAATGGATTAAATATGTACCCTGTAGAGGCAAATATTGAGCAGGGACTTCAGGCCCTCTCCTGGGCTGCCTGGTTGCCTGTTGTTGGTTGTAATCTCCTAGTTTGTTGATAATAAGAAAGCATTTTTCCATTGTCCCGTGGATGTTTCCCCTTAATGGTTTTACCACGTAAATAGTGTTGGAAACTGGTGACAACAAATTCCTCTAGGATTAGGATTTCAGATCCTATAATCTAGCATTGGTTGTAACCAATAAGACCAAGTAAGAATATGGATGAGATTGCATTTAATAATTAGTTTTCCTATGTAAATGAATATAAATTCATGTAAGCCCATAGAGGTAGAGTGAGTGTGAATGTGTTGATGTAATCTCCATGATCTGAATAATAAGACAACCGATGCCTTCGCTTGGTGGATGTAGCCCAATGTTTGGGTGAACCACGTAAATCTCTGTGTCTTTTCATTCTGTGTGACTATGCTTGGCTCATGATATTTTTGTTTCCACATTTACAAATATAACAAGTGGTATCAGAGAAGTTTAGAGGATAGGGTGTCAAAGGAAACAAATTCTCGGAGGAGCCGCAAGAGTGAAACATGTGTATGGTGCATCGATTTCCACATCGTCGTAGGGGCCTCCTCTTGGAAGGTGAGATGACCCATTAGTTAAACTTAAGAAACTCGGAAATTTTTGAGATTGTCGCACCCTGGCTATATCGAGAGGGGCGACGACCACCTAACATCGTCACAACCTGATTGTATTTGGAGGTGCGATGACCCATTGAAGCACGTCACAGGGAAGCTGCATCGGGAGGTGCGACGACTCCTTTTTTAAAACAAATGTCACGATCTCATGTTTTTTGAAAGAATTTAAGGTATGGTGTTTTAAAAAGGTTCAAGGTATGAAGATGTTTTCTTTTAAACAAACAAGTGGAGGATGCTATAAAAGGTGAATCTAGTATGCATATTATATTAAGTATTGTATGCATATTATATTGTATGTAAAAGGTGGAGGAATTTAAAAAGGTGAATTTTAATTTCCTTTTTTAATAAAAGGTGAGGAAAAGGTGGGGTTATTAAAAAATGATTTTTTATTAAACCTTTTATTAAAATCCTGTGAAGTTTATACCATTATTCCTCCACATATTTTTCAAAGGACCTGGTTATTATAAGCAGTGGTGTTTTTTGGAAATTTTCTTTCTGCTAATGACGAAAACTCGGAGTGCCAAATTCGAAATCGAGAAGTTTAATGGAAAGAACATTTTCGAGATCTGGAAGGTTAAGATGCACGATCTGTTTGTGCAATAAGGCGTGGTGAAGGCGCTTTTGGGAAAAGAAAAGAAACCCGCGACCATAACAGATGAAAACTGGGATGAGATTGATGTGAGAGCACTGAGTGCCATACACATGTGTTTGGTCGACGATGTTCTGTTCAATATTGTCTCGGAGAAGACAACAACCGGTTTGTGGATGAAGCTGGAAATATTGTATATGACGAAATCCTTGACGAACATGATCTCCCTGAAAATACAATTGTACAATTTGCGCATGAAGGAAGGTATGAAAATAGTTGATCATTTAAATACTTTTCATACTTTTTAGTCCATTTGGATAGCATGGGAGTGAAATTCGAATCTGAAGATAAGGTAATTACATTATTGTGTTCTTTTCCCATGTCATGGGATCACTTTGTTACCTCTATTAGTTTCATCACAAAAGAAAGTATTGAGTTTGATGTTATTGTTGGAGCACTACTGTCTGAGGAAACAATGAAGAAAACCAATTTAGAAACCTCTACATCTGAGGCGATGATGGTCAGAGGAAGACCTAAAGAAAGAGGACAGGGTCAGAGGGATTTATCTCGGTCAAAGTCGAAGGGAAGAAAGATAAATCTTAAGTGATAGTTTTGTGGTAAATCTGGACACCTGAAGAAGGACTGTTGGAAGAGACAAAAAGCCTCCAAAGACGACCCTCCAAAAGAAATGAAGGAAGAAAACACAACTGAAACAGGTTCAGCAATAGGTTCAGGTATGACTGATGAAGTTTTATCAATTAGTATTGGTTCACATCATGATAAACAATGGTTATTAGATTCTAGTGCTTCAAATCACATGTGTCTTCATAGACACTGGTTTGTTACTTACCAGTCTATAGATGATGGAATAGTTTACATGGGAAATGATATCTCATGTAAAGTTGTGGGAATTGGTAGCATTCGAATCAAGATGTTTGATGGAACTGTTAAAATACTAATTGATGTGAGACATGTACTTGAGCTTAGGAAGAACCTAATTTATTTGGGAGTCTTAGACACTGGAGGATAGAAGAGTATTGTTCAAGGTGGATTTATGAAAGTCTACAAAGGAATCTTACTGGTTATGAAAGTGAAGAAGGTTGGTAACCTTTTTCTATTAGAAGGAAGAACCGAGTCAGATCATGTGACAACTGTATCTGAGAAAAACAATGATTTTGTTCGACTGTGGCATCAATGGTTGGGCCATATGAGCGAACAAGGATTAAAGGTATTAACTGATCGCAAGTTACTTCCTAGTCTAAAGTCTTTAAAGTTAGATTTCTGCAAGCACTGTATTTATGGAAAACAAAATAGGCAGAGATTTAATACTAGAAGACACACCAGTGAAGGAATCCTTGATTATATCCATTATGATGTTTGGGGACCATCCCTTACTGTTTCATATGGAGGATCATCATATTTTGTTACTTTTATAGACGATTTCTCTAGAAAGGTGTGGATCTATATGTTAAAGAGTAAAACTGATGTATTTACAGTTTTCAAGTAGTTTAGAGATTTAGTGGAAAAGGGCACTGGTAGATCCATTAAATGTTTAAGAACCGATAATGGTGGTGAATTTGCGTCAATGGAATTTGAGAACTATTGCAAGGAGTTTGGGATTGATAGGCATAAAACTACTACCTATATTCCTCAGCAGAATGGAGTTGTTGAACGCATGAACATGACTCTTCTAGAGAGAGCAAGGAGTATGCTTAGTAATGCCAATTTGCAGCAGGAACTATGGGCAGAAGCAGTAACTACAACTTGTTATCTGGTGAATCGATCACCATCAACAACAATAGAATGCAAGATTCCTTAAGAGGTATGGAAAGGTCACCCTTGTAATTATTCTAATCTTAAAGTTTTTGGTTGTGAAGCCTATGCTCTAATTCTGAAACATCGACGTTCTAAATTAGATTCAAAATAAAAAAAGGATTATCTTTGTTGGATATGGTGATGGTATTAAGGGGTACAAGTTGTGGGATCCTACTGCCCATAAGATCACCATTAACAGATATGTAATATTTGATGAATCATCTCTCATCAAATCAGATGTAGATGTTCAAATGAAACAGGAAGAAGTATCTAAGTATCAACAAATTTAGTTTGAAACCAGTTCAAATATAGATGAAAGTGAATATGAACAAGTTTATGAAGATGTTCATGAAGAGTTTCCTGTAGAAGAAGACATTGTTGATGATAACAATCAACAGAATGTGGATGAGCCGCAAGCTTCCCTAAGGAGATCTACGCGGGTCAGAAATCCTCCAAGAAGGTATGATGATTTTGTTTCGTCAGTTTCTTTGAGTACTAATGATGATGAACCTTCGTGCTATCAAGAAGTTGTGAAGGGTTCTAATAGTTATAAATGGAAATAAGCAATGAAGGATGAAATGAAGGCATTAGAGAGGAATTCCACATGGGACCTGGTAGAACTTCCAAGAGATAGAAAAATTGTAGGTTGCAAGTGGATCTACAAGATGAAAGGGTGTTGATGATAAGGTGGAAAGGTACAAAACAAGGTTGGTTGCAAAAGGATATTCTCAGAAAGAAGGTATTGACTTTCATGAGATTTTTTCACCAGTTGTTAAGATTGTTTCAATTCAAAGTGTGTTAGCATTGGTTGTTTTATTTGATTTGGAGTTGGAGCAGCTAGATGTTAACACTGCTTTCTTACATGGAGATTTGGATGAGGAGATCTACATGGAACAACCTGAAGGGTTCACTCAGAATCGTAGCAAGAAATTAGTTTGCAGGCTGAATAAATCATTGTATGGTCTAAGGCAGTCCCCCAGACAATGGTACAAGAAATTTGACTCTTTCATGGTGAGCCATAATTAGACAAGGAGTATGATCATTGTGTCTACTTTAAGAAATTGAATAATGGCATATTCATTATCTTAGTATTGTATGTTGACAATATGATTTTAGCAAGCAAAAGCATAACTGAGATCAACATGTTAAAGGCTCATATGGCTAGGATGTTCAATATGAAAGATCTAGGAGGAGCAAGGCAGATTTTGGGCATGGAGATATTCAGAGACAGGAGGAATGGTAAGCTTTGGTTGTCACAACAGAAGTATGTTGAGAAGATACTTTTGAGGTTTGGTATGAACGATGTGAAACCAGTTTCAGTCCCTTTGGCTTCCCATTATAATCTTTCTTCAATTTTATGTCCTATTACAAAAGAAGAAAATGAATATATGTCTCGAATACCATATGCTAATGCAGTGGGAAGTTTAATGTATGTGATGGTTAGTACAAGGCCAAACATTTTTTAACAACCCTAGTTAAATAGATGCATAGGGATTATTAATTTTAATTAATTTGATAATCTGACTGTCCTAATATGTTGAGTTAAACAATAATTATTTCTTAATAATATTAATGAATGAATGACTTAATTAATAGTCTCATTAAATATTTGAGTAATGAATTAAAGGGGCTTAATAATTTTATTTTATTTAATTAAAGAATTACGTATGAAGGGGGGGGGAAGAAACATTAAATGGAGGGGATAAGATAATAAAGAAGGGGGATGAGATAATAAAGAAGGGGGGGATAAGATAATAAAGAAGGGGATAAGGTAATAAAGGAGAAGATAAGGAAATTGATGAGGCGGAGGAGAGTCGGTGAAGGGGGAATATGACGGAAGAGTCCTACGGGAAATGGGAGATGATTATTTTGGGGAGGAAGCATTTTGAGGGAGCATTTGGAGGGCAGGAGGATTTTCTGTGACATATTTTTCTATGGGATATTGGTTGGTTTGAGCAGTTTGGTTTTTGGGTGAATCATTGTAGGGGGCACCGGGTTGCTGGGGGTTTTGGGCACGAAGTCCAGGATTCCTTTCGGTTTCCTGGAGCTAGGGAGCCAGATAGGTTGCTCCAAGATGGCTGGGAGGTTAGTCGGTTTGGTCAGAGTTGGTCAGTGCATCAGTCTAGGCAAGGCAGCAGGGAAAGGGAAACCATATCGGCGAGAATTAGCATTAGAAGCAGGTATTTTATTTATGAATCGCTGAGTTATTTTCATGCTGTAGATAAATGTTAACTTCTGCTGAATATTTATTCTTATATGATGGTGAAGGAATTATTTATGTATGAGAAAGGAATTATATGTTTAGATGTACTAAATTTTGGATTTAATTAAGTACGGTCTTTACACATGGTATCAGAGCCCTGGTTCAAAATCTGGAGCCAAGGGCCTACCTACCCACCCAGAATTTAAACACTTTTGTTTAGCTATGGTGAAACTCTGAAACCCTTAACTTGATGAAAATCCAAGCTCCAGCTCCAGTCCCACCTAGCCTACAAGGAAAAAACATTTTTTTTGTTACACAGATCTATATATAAACAAGCCTTTTCAACTGAACTATGTGTTGCATCATTTGCCAATAACTACTTACTTCTAAGGTTAATCAAATTACATTTATAACATAAATTCCTCACGGTGATGTTTCCAGAGCCCTTACCTAAAAAAAAAAAAAACTTCATAGATTAAAATACAAAATACAAAATACAAAACAACAGCCAAGTCTATCAACAACAAACTGATATCTCTGTAACAACATGTTGATCTCTAGTACAGAAAATCTTCTAGAAATAACAACATTATGATGACAGCAATAGATTTAACTAGGCAAGACAAAATATCAATCTACCTATTCTATTCAGATGGGCAAAACAAAATAGCAATCTGGCCTATCCTATTATATTCAGAAAGGCAAAACAAAATAGCGATCTACCTATTCTATTCAAATGGGCAAAACAAAATAGCAATCTAGCCTATCCTATTATATTCATAAAGGCAAAACAAAATAACGATCTACCTATTCTATTCATATGGGCAAAAAAAAATAGCAATCTGACCTAACCGATTCTATTCACAAAGGCAAAGTCCATTGAAAAGTAAAGTAAATGGAAGAGGAAAGTAAGGCCATGAAAAGTAAAAGTAAATGAAAGAGGAAAGTGTTGCACAGTGTTTGGTAAACACGAAAAGAGATGAAAAAGATGAAGAGGAACAGAAGACAAAACATGAAATATTGATTGTGTGAACGAAATCCCAAAAGGATATTGCCAAGATATCTTACACTATAGTAAAAGAAGGGAATGTAGATCCACTTTGTTCTTTGGTGAAGAAAGGTGGGTGTGTCAAGGGATTGATTCTCTTGCTCAATATAAGCACACATAAAATTAATAATGAAAACATTAAAATGGTAGTAATGAAAAAATATCATTATACTATTATAGTAAGCAGGCTGGAATTTGATAGGCGATTTGCCCAAAATTTACCATTTTCCTGTATTTTGTAGCTTAAAGTATTCATAAATGCCATCTGTGATAGCTGATACAATTTGCAAAAAAACAATTTTATCAAAGGTAATGTAAAGCTATATGCATATAGATTAGGTATGCATAAGCTAAGTTGTCACGGTAAGTGGATGCAGGGCAGGGATGGGATTTTTAAAAATCGGGGTGCTTAGGTGCATCACATACAAATTTTAAATATGTAACAGAACCAAAGTTCTTCTAAACCAGTGGAACTTAAAACATTAAATAATATGATTTAATAACTAATAATATTCTAAAACTCGAGGGAGTGTGAAGATTCGTTGACTTGTCTTGAAAAATAGAATGGAAAAGTTTTGAAAAAAATCCTAGAAAGATGAACATGAAAGTTCCTTTTGGCCTTGGCCCAGGAAAGGATTTTGACCACTAGCTGCAGCATTATTTTGAAGACTTGAAATTTCCAGTCGGTGCCTCATATTGGCAAGTTTCAAAAATATTTTGGAGGTCCACAGGTTTTAAACCCACGACCGATTGCATAGCCCAAGCGCTTTAAGGAATGGAGCCGAGGCCCAATTTCTAGTTATTGAAACCAACCCTAAAACTGATACGCTCTAGCTGAAAAATATGCATGCAAACTTTTATTTTTGGTGAGGTCGACTTAGTAAACAGTAGCTACAGGATGAGCTTTTGATTTGGGAATAGAATTACATGTTTTTTTGGGGGGGTTATTGTGAACAACGTAAGCTATTGCACAGAGTGTCCGGCTATAAACAAAAAAAAAGAGATAATAAAAAAACA
>SNQJ01S0106414.1:11442-26806 GCA_010110895.2 Picea sitchensis | reverse complement strand
AAAAAAAAATGAGAGAAACACCTGCACGAGCCAGCGCACAAACCCAGTTTAGAAAAAAAAAATGAGCACCAGGCATAGCACACCGGTTGGACGGCCTATACCAAGTTGTATTAAGTCCATGGGGTTCGAACCCCGGACCTCCCCATAAGCACACAAGACAGTGCCCAAGTCAAACAATATACAAGCCATATCACATATCTAACTACAAAATGCCATGTCTTTTGCCAGTCCTGTGTAAAAAAAAATTGGTCCTCTTTGTTCTTTGGCATTCAACTTTCAATACACTAGAGATACTATTTTTGACATTCAACTTCCGTTACACCAAAGAGCAGGTGAGTAGCTTGGGAAAAACGTTGCATAACCTATTTATTTGGGCTCACATTTTATTGGGCTTTACAAAGCCAGAAACAGAGAGAATGGCAAAGATAAATATGGAAGATGGAAATGTGGAAATGGTAGATGCAGCTCAAGAAGAAATTGAGCAATATTTGGTGTTAAAATGTAATGGATGTCTGGCCATGGCATCGCTCATCACAGGACTATCAAATATTCTACTGCCAATATTCCAAAACACCAAAGTCTACGCAAGGTTAAGATCCTTGTGTTCTACCAACTGAGCTAGATGGGCTATCCACTGGACTGTAATATTTCTTCCCCCAAGTTTTGTCTACGGTATTCCCAATGAAGCGCGAAGGCAGGACAGTTGGGAAACTGCCTACAAGCCCAACCTACAAGCGTTGAACTCTAGTGGATAGCTCGGCACATAAACCAACTTAAGCAATATATATATATATATATAAATGTTGTCAAAACAATATACAAGACAACACAGAGCCGCGCCCAGGAGAACCCATGGCTCCACACCCATCGAGAGGGAGAGAGCCATAGCTCAACGACTAAGGCCGAGGGAGGAACCAAATCCTTGGTCGTGCCTAAACTCCCTCATTCAACCTCTCCCTGCAAAAGCACCAGACGACCAAGCAAATGAGAAAGGAATGGTGCCTTTTAGGGTTTAAATGATAACTTTTTTTTATTATTTTCCAGAAATAAGGAGCAACACGTGGATCGCATGCGAGGTCTAGGCCTGCGAGGTAAGTTTTTAATAAGTTTTTAATATAAGTTTTTTTTTAATATATTTATCTATTTCATTTTTTTAATTAAATTCTTATATTCAAAAATAAAATATTTATATAATAAACAATTCTATAGTTTAAATAAATTAGGTTTTATTTTAAATTAGGGATTTCAAAATTTAAATTAATTAATTAAAACCGCATATTTATAAAAAAAATGTTACTTAAGGGGGTGATATGGGTTTTGAACCCACGACCACCCACCGCCTAAGCCTTAAGAAATGACCAACCATCAACGCGCCACACGTATCACTTTTACAAAATAAATTCACATATAAATAATTTAATTATCAATAGTAGCAAGGTACTACCCTAAAGAATAATCTCTGATTATCCAAGTGTCAATCTCACGAGACCTTACACACAACTCAAGGATCTAGTCGCCGAGCCCTTCCATTCCATTCCACCAGTCAAAGCCAAAACACTAAGCTTCAATGCATCGCCTCAGGCTCACTACATCATACGACCACAAGTCCAGAACAATACATAACCATAGCACCAAGCGCTAAGCTCCAATGCCTGAAAGCCACTCTACAATCCTCAAGACTCGCACCTGCAGACACCGAGACACACAATTCAACGCATATGTACAACGCGCCAAGGAAATCCCGCGAGTGAAGCATCGAAGGATAATTAGTTGTAAACGAAAAGTTAAAGGACTTAGACTAGGACAAGCGGGAAGGAGGCGGCATACACACCATGAAAGTAAGCTAAAGGAATTGGCATGTATGGCGCAAGGCTAGCGTAGCTACTGTGCAAGGGAGTCAATAGTTTTCTTAGGTGAAGAAATCAAGCTTAGACGCTTTAACCCTAACCTAGCCAATCCCCTAAAGAGAGTAACGTCTGTTTACAGACAAGTAAAAGAAACTTACGCCTAACCCTGTTTTCTAGTTTAAGTAGCACCAATTTGAAACATTCTTGAACTCACCCTGACAACCTTGGTTGATGCAGGTTAAATCATATAGGATGGTTAGGACTCGAGGGAATCGAGGCAGGGGAGCATCGTCGCAGGCACCGCCAACACCGCCAGCGCCGCCACCACCATCGCCCAAACTAGCTCTCATATTGCGCTCGTTGGAGGCCATAAATGGGACTTTAAAGGGGCGACAACCAATAGGGACCGAGGTGGAACCCCCACCATATGGAACGGGTAATCTAGAAGCGTCGAGGGATTCGGGGGGGAGGACCTCCACCTGAAGACATCACTCAAGAATTGCAGAAGATCAAACTTCCAAAGTTTTCCGGGGGTCACGCCAGTGAAGGCGCGGAAGCATGGTTGGAAGGCATGACAAGGTGTTTTGCCTTAAGGGACTATGCGTCCAACTCAAAGGTGAAGATAACAATTTTTCAGTAAAGAGACAGTGCCTTGAACTGGTGGGGCAACCTAGAAAGACAATTGCATGTTACCCCAGACACAGTATCTTGGGAACTTTTCGAGGAGAGGTTCCGAAGGAAATATCTGCCAGCTTATTATGAGGAACAACAGGTAGGGGTGTTTCATGCCTTAGTATAGGGAAACAAAACTGTAGAAGAATATGAGATCAGATTTATGGAATTGGTCAAATATGTTTCGTATATGGATAATGACCAACGACAGGCAGAGTACTTCGTCTATGGATTGAACCCTAAGATAAGAGCTATGGTGTGAATGTGGAAACCGTCTTCGGTAGCGGAAGCTGTGGAAAATGCGTGTTATGTGGAGGAACACATGAACTTAACCAGAGGTACGAGACTGACCTTTCCGCATCGTCCTGGATTCGTAGGGAAGACCCCTAGGAAATTTCCTAGGGGAGGGGGATCAAGGCCACCTCCATATGGTAACAGAGTCGCACCAAGGACAGTAACCGCAGGGATTTCAATGGCAACGAGTGCAACATATCGTTCATCACCAACGACGCAGACAGGTCCACGACCATCTCAGGGAACAACTAGTAGGGGTAGGGGTTCTAGGGGAAGGAACTCATTTTAGAGACAGTCACATAACAGTGCCCAGGTTCAATCTTGTATTACTTGTTGGGGGTGCGGAGGACCCCATTACCAACGTGACTGCCCATAGTTCCAATCAGGATTCGTGCATAGAGAAGGAAAGGCCCCGATGGGAAGAGCAAGTAGTAGCCACTAGATTTATGCAGCGGTTAATAATCGCCAGGCTGAACATCAATCCACGGTGGTGGAGTCATCAGGTACGCTAAATCATAGAAACGTTAAGATTTTATTTGATTCAGGTGCTACAGATAGTTTCATTTCACCATATGCATTAAAAAAGAGTGAGTTGGCAGCCTACGAGCACGATGACTTTAAACAAGTCGAGATGGTTTCGGGCGAAAAACAAGCAGTAGGACCTAGTGTTGATAATTGTATAGTAGACCTGGGAGTGTGTACTACCAGGTTGAAGGTATACGTCACTGCTCTCGGGGCGTACGACCTAATCATTGGAATGGATTGGTTAGAAGCTCATCGAGCTTTGGTAGATTGTTTCGCAAAAAGGGTGCTCTGTGTAGACGACGAAGGAAGGCCAGTAGAGATCCAGGGTGTACGAAGAAAAATGTCATTACGCTTTATCTCAACTATGAAGGTTAAGTGATGCTTGAGACAAGGGTGTCGACTATATGTAGTGGAAGTAGTGAATGAAAGGAAGGGACCCTCATTAGATCAATACCCGGTATTGTCAGAATTTAAGGATGTTTTTCCGAACGAGTTACCAGGGTTACCTCCTGAGAGGGAGCTTGATTTTACTATTGAGCTAAAACCTGGTGTAGAACCAATTTCCAAGACTCTGTATCGGATGATAGTGCCAAAACTTTGTGAATTGCAAATACAGTTGAAAGAGTTACTGGACTTAGGGCTAATAAGGCCCAGTGTTTCACCTTGGGGTGCAGCAATAATTTTTGTAAAGAAGAAGGATGGATCCTTACGACTGTGTATAGACTACAGGGACTTGAATCGTGCTACAGTGAAAAATAGGTACCCAATGCCACAAATAGATGACCTCTTCGATCAGATGAAAGGAGCAGTGGTATTCTCAAATATCGATTTGCGATCAGGGTATCATCAGTTAAGGATTAAGGAGGACGATATCCCAAAAACTACCTTTCAAACTCAGTTTGGACATTACGAGTTTGTCGTAGTACCTTTCGGATTGACCAATGCGCCAACAGTATTCATGAGCCTCATGAACGACATATTCCGGAAGTACTTAGATTGTTTTGTACAAGTCTTTCTAGATGACATCCTCATCTATTCCAAGAATGAAAGAGAACATGAGGAACACTTACGAGTAGTGTTGTCCTACCTTAAAGAGAACAAATTGTATGGGAAGTTGTCGAAGTGTTCCTTCTTCCAGAAAGAGATTCACTATTTAGGTCATATCATTTCCGGCGAAGAAATCTCTGTGGACACAGAAAAGGTAAAGGCCATTATGGAGTGGCCAGTGCCGAAAAATGCCCATGAGGTGAGAAGCTTATGGGGCTAGCAAGTTATTATCGGAGATTTGTGGAAGGATTCTCCAAAATAGCGAAACCCATCACCACTTTGCAGCGCAAGGGTGTCAGGTATGAATGGACAGAAGAATGTGATAGTGCATTCATCAAGCTTAAGAGGTTACTAACTAGTGCGCCAATTCTACGAGTGATGGATATGGAAAAGGACTTCACACTCTGCACGGATGCCTCGAAGCAAGGGTTGGGGGCCGTGCTAATGCAGGATGGAGGAGTGATAGCTTATGCGTCAAGGAAGTTGAAGAAACACAAAGAACTATATGCGACTCATGATTTAGAGTTGACAGCTGTAATGCTAGCTCTCAAACTTTGGAGGCACTATCTTGTGGGGCGAAACTTTGAGCTCAAAACAGACCATCAAAGTTTAAAACATCTCTTCACTCAAAGAGATCTAAATGCCAGGCAAAGGCGATGGAGTGAGTTTATGAGTGAGTACGATTTTGGTATTTCGTACTTCAAGGGAAAGGAAAATGTGGTCGCAGATGCCTTGAGTAGGAGACCACGTGTCTTCTCCTTGGTACCCTTGAAGGTCAATCTAAGGGAACATGTGTTGACGCAACTCCAAGGAGATAGTTGGTATTTAAAGGTTACTTCGAACCTCTAGAGTGGGAGGCGATTAGATCCAAAGTATGAAGGATATAGTCTGGAAGTAGACGGACTGTTAAGATATCGAGGAAGGATGTACATTCCTAAAGACGAGGATATTCGAAGCATCATACTGAAGGAAGCCCATAGAGCACTTTATTGTGCCCATTCGGGTGTGAAGAAGATGTACACAGACATGAGGAAGCTTTTCTTCTGGGTAGGCATGAAGCGCGATGTAGTCCATTTCGTCGCCAAATGCCTAGAGTGTCAACAAGTGAACGCCGATCACCATCACCTGACAGGCCTCCTACAACCATAGAAAGTCATTTCTATGGATTTTGTTGTGGGGTTGCCGCTCACATCTCATAGACACAATACCATTCTTGTGATAGTAGATAAGTTAACCAAGAGTGCTCATTTTATTCCGGTTAGAGACACTTACGATGTCACTGACGTGGCACGTGTGTTTGTAAACGAGGTTATCCGTTTGCACGGGATACCTAAGAAGATCATTTCAGATAGGGACTCCAGATTCACTTCTAGGTTTTGGACAAGTTTGCAGTCAGCCTTGGGGACTCAGTTGAACTTAAGCACAACTTATCATCCTGAAACAGATGGGAAAACCAAGAGAGTAAATCAAGTCATGGAAGACATGCTCAGGATGTATGTCATGGATAATCAAACCCAGTGGGAGAAGTACCTACCTTTGGTAGAGTTTGCCTACAATAACAATTTTCTTAGCTCCATTGGAATGCCACCCTGCGAAGCTCTATATGGAAGGCCATGCAGAACGCCGTTGAGTTGGGATAGACTAGAAGACCGAGTAACAATTGGGCTAGAATTGATTCAAGATATGGAGGAACAGGTGATTCATATTAGGCAGAGACTAAAGGAAGCACAGGATAGGCAGAAAAGTTACGTGGATGCACACAGGACCGACCGAAGTTATGAAGTGGGAGACTAGGTTTTCATTCGTATCAGGCCTAATAAGAGTACCATATGGTTCGGGAAGGGGACAAAGTTGTCACCTCGATTTATATGACCGTTCAGAATCCAAGAGAAAATTGGACTCGTTGCATATCGTCTTGTACTGCCACCCCACTTGCATAAAACTCATAATGTATTTCATGTATTTGTTTTACATCAATATGTTGTTGATGAATCACATAAACTAAATTGGAAGGAATTGTAGGTATCGGACGTGGGAACTCTCATGGTAGAACCATTACGCATATTGGACCGTAGAGTTCGACAGCTCAAGAACCGTCTAGTAGACCAAGTTAAGGTCCAATGGGACAAGTATAGTCCATGATCTGCTACTTGGGAAGACGCCGAGACACTACGACGAGACTATCCCTCACTTTTTTGACCACCTCGAGAATATGTTTCTCGGAGGTGGGGTGTATGTAATACCACCTTTTGACTTAGACAACCCGGATTACCTGAGGCCTATATACTTTATTTTCTAGTCACAGTGAAACTATTAAATGATACACTTAAACTTTAAGATGTATGAACCTTTATGAATGTTTAAATGTTATTGATGATGATGTATATAATGCGATCTACTATGTGAATGTAAATTTTATGAATGTTTAAATGCTAGTAGAATGGTGTTGGATATGATGTAATCTATTTGATAAATGATAATTTTATGAATGGGTGTTGAAATTGAATTATGGGATATTATGAGATCTATTTCTAACTTGAAAACTTTGATGTTAAGTTGTTGGTACATGGATACCGAATTGAAATAAAGGTGGTATGCAATTACATGATGATAATAGATAGAAATGTATGAGTTGGTGTTACAGACAAATTTGCAGGTCACGGACTATGAAATAGCCAAGGGATGATAATGATGAAAGTGAATGTCATGAACACTAGCCAAGAAACATTATGGTATGAATCCTGTATGTGAAATTATATTGGTTTGGATGCATTGCTATGATATGTGGACCAATGCAACATTTCAGGTGATGAGACTGCCCCAAACCGAATAAATGATGACAAAACTCCCATCAACACAGTGCCACTGTATATTCCATTGTAGGGTGTGGACCTTAGTTATGATTAGGAGGGGTGGAGGCATTTTCCACCGTGTATCCTACGAAACTTGAAGTCATGGGAGGACGGTGTTAGCTCACGCTCCCCAAGACGTGTGATGATGACTGTCAGTTGCTTGTTGGGGAAGCTTGGTTGAGATAGTGACACTTCTGCTTACAGGTTCTATTTGGAGTTAGGTCAATATAGTTGATGCTCCAAGATAGTTCAGCAGAGGAGGGATCTGAATAAAKATGGAAGTAAGTTAGGGAGGAAGGATGAGTAGAAATAGTTGAGAAAGTATGGAGATTTGTCTGATGGTGAAATTTGATGTTTTCCCTTCTAAAAAGAAAATGTGTATATATGAATATTCATAATTACGTAACTAAACCACAGTTGTCTAAATAAAATTGTTGAACCGGATAATTGTAATTAAAGATTTCTCAAACATTTGATTGGTTTATTGTCTTTTATAAAAGACTAGTCTCGTTGATTGGATTGGATGCATACATAAATTACTAAAGGGTGATAGTTATTGATTATTAGTACATGCATGAGACTTGTATGTAGTAGCTACACATGCATTTCTTGTACATGTACACTAGCATGTATGAGTTTTCGTGACTACTTACTAATAGTGTCGGTTAATTGTTATGAATGTGTGAACCATGTTTCTTTTCCTTTGTACCATGAGATACCTTAACTTCGAGATGAAGTTTCCTGAATGGTGAGTGTATGTAACAACCCTGGTTAAATAGATGTATAGGGATTATTAATTTTAATTAATTTGATAATCTGACTGTCCTAATATGTTGAGTTAAACAATAATTATTTCTTAATAATATTAATTAATTAATTAATTAATAGACTCATTAAATATTTGAGTAATGAATTAAAGGGGCTTAATAATTTTAGTTTATTTAATTAAAGACTTACGTATGAAAGGGGGGGAAAGAAACATTAAATGGAGGGGATAAGATAATAAAGAAGGGGGATGAGATAATAAAGAAGGGGGGGATAAGATAATAAAGAAGGGGATAAGGTAATAAAGGAGGAGATAAGGAAATTGATGAGGGGGAGGAGAGTCGGTGAAGGGGGAATATGACGGAAGAGTTCTATGGGAAACGGGGGATGATTATTTTGGGGAGGAAGCATTTTGAGGGAGCATTTGGAGGGTAGGAGGCTTTTCTGTGACATATTTTTCTGTGGGATATTGGTTGGTTTGCGCAGTTTGGTTTTTGGGTGAATCATTGCAGGGGGCACCGGGTTGCTGGGGGTTTTGGGCACAGGGACCAGGATTCCTTTCGGTTTCTTGGAGCTAGGGAGCCGAACAGGATGCTCCTAGCTGGTTGGGAGGTTAGTCAGTTTGGGCAGAGTTGGTCAGTGCATCAGGCTAGGCAAGGCAGCAGGGAAAGGAAAACCATATCGACGAGAATTAGCATCAGAAGCAGGTATTTTATTTATGAATTGCTGAGTTATTTTCATGTTGTAGATAAATGTTAACTTCTGTTGAATATTTATGCTTATATGATGGTGAATGAATTATTTATGTATGAGAAAAGAATTATATGTTTAGATGTACTAAATTTTGGATTTAATTAAGTACGGTCTTTACACATTTCACATGCAGTTGGGGTTGTCAGCAGTTATATGGAAAATCCAGGTAAAGAGCATCGGGCAGCAGTGAAATGGGTGCTTCGGTATCTGAGGGGCACAAGTGATTACTGTATCACTTATAATAGTGGTTGTGAATCAGTCTGTGGATATGTTGATTCTGATTTTGCAGGTGATTTGGACAAGAGAAGGTTGACTTCAGGGTATGTCTTTACTCTTGCAGGTGGAGCTATTAGTTGGATGTCAAAGCTACAAAACATTGTTGCTCTATCCACTACATAAGAAAAATACGTCGCTGCTTCACATGCTTGCAAAGAGGCAGTTTGGTTGAAAGGTTTGTTTGGTGAGTTTGGAAGGATGCAGGACAAAGTAAAGTTACTTTGTGATAGTCAAAGTGCTATTCACTTGGCTAAAAATCCAACCTACCACAATAAAACAAAACATATCCCTATCAAGTACCATTTTGTAAGACAAGTCATCGATGAATGTGGAGTCTCTCTTGAGAAAGTGCATACAAAAGAGAACTACGCAGACATGTTCACAAAACCAGCACTATTAGAGAAGCTACGATGGTGCTTGGCTTCTCTTGGCTTGCAGAAAAGGTGATGAACAAAGAAGGAGCAAGGTATCAGGTTAATTGTTGTCAAGGTGGAGATTGTTGGAAACTGGTGACAACGAATTCCTCCAGGATTAGGATTTCAGATCCTATAATCTAGCGTTGGTTGTAACCAATAAGACCATGTTAGAATATGGATGAGATTGCATTTAATAATCAGTTTTCCTATATAAATGAATATAAATTCATGTAAGCTCATAGAGGCAGAGTGAGTGTGAGTGTGCTGCTGTAATTTCCATGATCTGAATAATAAGACAACCGATGCCTTAGCTTGGTGGACGTAGCCCAATGTTTGAGTGAACCACGTAAATCTATGTCTCTTTTAATTCTGCGTGACTATGCTTGGCTTATGATATTTGTGTTTCCACATTTACAAATATAACAAATCGTGTGTCCTCTGTGTAATTGCATATGTGTGTGTTTGTCTATTTGATTCTCTGCTGTGTTTTCGGATCTCTATGGGTTCACTAAACAACACTCCATTCGTTTATAATACATTTTATGCACCTTCCTTGCAACTAAACTAATCTGTAGTGAAATCTTTGAATGCATCTTCCTTGCCACTATACCATTGAAAAGTTTTGGTTGAATAGTTGGCACGAAAAGCATGCGCAGCAGTGCCATCTCTTGGATTGTGTTTGACTCTCTCTTGGATTGTGTTTGACCTATAAATTCCTCTTGCCTCAATACCTATAAGCATACTTCAATTAAAAAAATACTAAACAATATATTAACTTGATTTTTCTTAATTTTAAAACTCTCGGTTGAATAGTTGGCACAAAAAAGCATGCACAGTAGTGCCACGAGGGCATGAAAATGCACGTGCCTTCCAAGAGTTTGTGTTTGACTGTCTCTCTTGGATTGAGTGGCCGCCATGCCATGATTCATATATATGTGGGAGAGAAAAGGGCAGAAGGGCAAGGCATCAAGGCTGAAACAATATTGGGAAAGCAAAGATGGCCACAGGATTGTTTGACAGGCAGGCAAGGGAGTATGCTAATGCCAGACCCCAATACCCACCTCAACTCTTCTCCTTCATTGCCAGACACACCCCTCATCGCCGTCTGGCTTGGGACGTCGGCACCGGCACCGGCCAAGCTGCACTCGCTGTAACATACATTTCATTGCTATTCAAGATCTCTGTTCTTTCAATTTCTATTGTTATTCAAGATCTCTGTTCTTTCAATTTATATCTCCTTTCGTTTAATTTATTGATTTTTTTGTCGACAGTTATCGGAGATATACGAGAGAGTGATAGCCACGGATGTGAGCGAGCAGCAAATCAGCTACGCTCCCAGGCGCCCCAACATAACGTACGCGGTGACTCCCCGGGCGATGTCATTGGAGGAGTTGGGGAGCACCGTAGGAGAAGAGGGGAGCGTGGATCTGGTGACCATGGCCCAGGCTCTTCACTGGTTCGATCTCCACACCTTTTATGGGCATGTTAAGCACGTTCTGCGGAAGCCCGGTGGGGTATTTGCAGCCTGGTGCTATAGAGAACCGGTTGTGAACCCAAGCGTCGACCGCGTATTCGACGATCTGTACCGCACATCAGCCCCCTTTTGGGACCCCGCCCGTCAAATAGTGGACAATGAGTACGCAATGCTTTCCTTCCCGTTCTGGAGCATTGTCCAGGAGGGCTCGGAAGAAGAGGAGTTGACAACGGATCCCATAAAATTCTGGGCAAAGAAAGAGATGGGGTTGGATGGGTACATGACTTATTTGAGATCATGGTCTGCTTATCAGATGGCGAAGGCTGCGGGAGTCGATCTGCTGGACGAGAAAACTGTTGGGCGTTTCAAGGATGCCTGGGCTGAAATTCACGAGGACGTCAAGACCGTCAGTTGGCCCGTGTTCCTCAGAATAGGCGTTGTTTAGCCCGCTCTAAGTTGTATTTGTTTTAATCTTACTCAATTTCATCGCTGCAGCATGTGACCACTGAATTGATTCCAATGAACATTTATTGCTACAACCAATGATTTATTTTCCTTTTTTTATATATATAAGGTCGCTCCACTGGATGGCACTGAACGCAATTAAATTATTTTTTAAAAATGGCAGAAACTCAGAACGAATGATACGCACTAGATATTTCGAACACTCTAAAATAATGTTTGGGGTTTTCTTCTTGGTGTAATTCATCATCCATCAATACCCTCGAAAGAGGTGGTCAGTATCTAGAACTAAATCCTTCCAACAATAATGCAAGAAAAGGTTGGATGTTTCGCTTCCATTAGCATACATGATGTCTATGATAAGGAAAAATGTTCAATTGTGGAATTATTTTGTCAAACTTGTTGGGATTGACGATAGAAGCAATGCGTTGGTAATGCGTTCATGGGTTTGAGTCTCAATTGCCATATCACCGAGGATCCTATTCGTGTATACTTCCAAGCTTTATGGGAACAAAAGTATAAGAAAAGGCATGTTCAGATTTGCGATTATTTTTTGGCAAGACTCTATTATATTATATTTCGAGAAGAGTGCCTAAGGTTTTCCTTGGATGCGAAAAGGTTAATCAATCACATAGGTAAATGGTATGTCCAAGAAAGTTATATCTACATCAGAATTTTTTTTTATTCCGTATGGTTTCAAATTGGGCCATTTTTTTCGTTAAGGATCCTAAACAAGCTCACCAAGAGGCTGCCATAATTTTGGAATATTGTTTACCTCAAGGGAAATTCATAAGACATGACTCGAAAGGACTTTGCCAAACATTACGAGCTTGTTGTAGCATCCTAGCCATATAGTCATGGAAAATGGGAAGAAGAATTGTTCCTTCAAGACACGAATTATTTGGATGAAGTGTTAGAGAGGAAGAAGAACTTGTAACTTGCAATATTCAAGACTCCGACTTTTAATGAACCATTGGCCAATTTGGAAAGAAGAATGAAAGTCGAGAAAACAAAGAAACAAGAGAAGGAAGCCTAAAGGATAGAGGAACTGAGAATGAAATAAGTAGTTGAGTTGAAGGCTAACCAGGAGGAGGATGTCCGGTTGCAAGCATAGCAGGTAGTCAAACAACAGAAAGAATGGGAGCAAAAGGAAGAATAAGAAGCAGAGTCTCAATAACAAGAATTAGAGGAAAAGAGGAGAGCCTCCAAGGTAGAGAAACGACATAAATAATTGCTAAATCAAAGAGAGAAAGAGGGATCCGAAAAACAAGAAGAAGAGATAAGAAACAAGAGGCAGGAAGAGGTTACAACCAAACATAGTTATCTGGGACAGTCATAGGGACAAGAACATGAGAAAAAACCTACAAATAAACCTAAAGAGGTAATTGATTTGAACAAGAAAATGCTTAGCATGAGAAGGCATAAGATTAACATGATCAAGAAAATTCTTGAGATACAACCCAACACAATGAAGGAAAGGGAGCCCATTTATCACGTAAATCGCCAAAGGGGAAGGAGACTATGTTTGAATAGTACCATACCCTCGGAAGTCTTCATAATGCATTGTCATGGGGTGATAGACATATTCCAGAGCCTATCAAAGAGGTAGATGAATTGGATTTATAGCTTATAACTAGTGGAGGAAGGATATTGTTAGAAAAATCTTGAAGAGGAAAAGGATTGACGTTGACATTGTTGTGGCATGTACAACAAAAGAGACTTTGTTTGACATAAGAAACACAAAGCGCAATGAGCTTGTTTCTGTAGGAGTGCAATTTCGCACACTAATATTGATAAAGCCAAGGTTTATGAGGTTGAAGTAGAATGTATGAATAAAGAGTTAGAATTATTGAGAAATAAAGTGGATTACTATCAGGGATCTTTTGGTGTGGTGGGTAAATTCAAGGAGGATATGCAAGAAGAGGACCGCTGACATGCACAAGGTAGGATGAAATTTGTCGCCAAAGCGACATAGTTGCAAGAAGAGACTTTACAGTTGGTGATTGTACACAAGGAAGTATTGAAGTGTCATGAGAAGAAAGAGAGGACACGTGAACAAGTGAATTACATAATGGAGATTCAGAATGGTCGTAATGATGAAGAACATGGCATTGGTGTATTAGTGAAGGAAGGACATGCTAGGATACAAAGGTCTCTGGATTATTGGAGGGAAATGTCATTGATGTCAAAATCTAAATAAGAAAAGGAAGGAAAGGTATTCATTGAGATATGGTGTCGAATGGATGAGATCACGTTAAAAAATAAATTTCCTATGTTCGTCCCACCGAATATTTTCAGTTGTTTGATCAAGAAGTAGTTGACTTCAAGAAAGTGGCCGAAAAGCATGAGGAGGAAATCAAAGGAATTGGGTCAATTGAGCATGGTCTATACAAAAGTTCATATTAAAGGAAATAGGGACGTGTGCCAAGTTGAAGTTCATGATTTCATAGATTGATAAATATTCCCAATGCTTTAGGCGGGAGAAAGACAATTTATGTGTACCCATGGACAACCACAAGTTCCCTCAACAAAGGTTCTGCAAGGAAAGGTTTCAACAATGGGTTGATTATGATGTCGCACATGCAATAACTAAGAATCCTAGTCCTGAGATAGAGATCCCCGAGTAAGTAGTGATCGATGTAGTAGTGAAGAAATCAGTCGAGCTGCATGAACGTGCAATGGCCATAATTAACACATTACCAAAAAAATAGAAACATGCTAATTTTTTTACTTTTAATTTTCTACTTTTACTATTTTTAAATTTGTAATTAAGACTATAAATTCAGGAAGTAAAGGTCGAAGGAGGAATTTTTTACTCTGAACCCATTTTTTGGACAAATGGGAAGCCGAGAATTACTTCAAGGCTCAATTTTGATTAATTTGATTGGAGCAAAGGCATTTTGTTTTGCTAAGAGATTTTTGTGCATTTACCAATGATAGTGTATTGTTCTACTATTGTGTGAATGTTTCATCTATATAATAATATTTTTGATTCCTAACAAGCTATCTTGCAGTATTGATTGAATTTCGTCTCCTCTTAATAATTCTTCTTTCAGTTTTCCTACTCATAGAATTAGTTCTTATTATTTTAATTTTCATATGTTTCAAATTTATGATCTGGAATGCATGTTAATATTCTTTGAGAAATTATTTCTGAGAAGTGTTATTTAAAATACATATATGTCTATGGATCACTCTATAGGTTATCCTAGAGAGAAAATCCCAATTTAAAGTTAATTCAGTTAATTTAGTTACCTTAATTCTAATAAAAAAAAACCGAGAAAACAAAAAAGAAAGAAAAAAATTGTTAAATCCCATCGAAAGGTTTTTGAACCATTAACTCAGAGGATTATTCCACACCAAACAGGGAAGAATCTAACTGGGCCTTGTCCTTGGGTTTAATCCCTACTATTGAGCATTGGTAATCTTTCTCCCTCAACACAACTATGACATTACAATCCTACAGGATCACCTCAATGTTTTAACTTCTTTTTTTGTGTATTTTGGGATGAGCATGGGCATGGGAAAATCTAAGATAATAGTCTTCTCACTAGAAATAAAACAAAACAATGAAATATCAACTTTAGAGGAAATAAAATACAAATAACCCAAAATTATAAACATTTTGGACTAGATTTCAAGGAGAAGCTTAAGTGGGAAGTATTCATGAGGGAACATTGCAAGGAGGGTGGAAATAATTCTTCCTATTGAAAAACAGATGTATAAAAACAAAGGTTTGAGTTTGAAAACATTTCACTCCTTTAAAACAATCATAATAGAGCATCCACCTTAATCTTATTGACCTAGATCTTAATATGGAAGAGTTTATTTATATCCTTCTCTTCCTTTAGATGGAAGCTACTCAAGTTCACCTCCTTCTATATTGTAGTGGAAACAATCTTCTCATCTACGTCTAAGCTAACCTCTACCTAGTTGTATAAATCCATGACTAGCATGTTCTTCTTCTAGTCATCCTTCTTG